>PVKP010010992.1:39614-63007 GCA_004027715.1 Plecturocebus donacophilus
TATATGATATATATGACATATGATATATGACATATGACATATGATATATATGATATATGATATATATGACATATGATATATGATATATATGATATGATATATATGATATGATATATGATATGATATATATGTTGATATAATACTGATTGTTGATATAATACAATATTGTTGATATATAATGTTGTTATATAATATTAATACTATAAAAATGCTTAAATATTTTGCTATGTGAAAAATGCAGGATACAAAACTATAATACAGGATATTTCAAAGTAAAAAATTATGGAAAAGAATAATTGTAAGAAAATATAACAAAATCAGAGAGAAATTATCAGTTTTATTTATTTTTATACATCCTTAGATTTTTCTCAATTTTATTTTCAACCATTTTCCACTTCCTTAATATCTTACATCAACTGAGAAAAATATATCAATTTGTGATGTAAGCACGTCAACCAAAATTTCTGCTTTAGTTTTGTGACATCATTTTGACATTAAATTTATGTACTTCCATTTGAAATTATGTCTTTAGCATCTGTTGTCTTAAAACCTTAAAAATATCTTACCCTCTGCTTCAAGAAGCATGAGTTTTCTAGAATCATCAAAATATTAAAATTGAATGTTAAAAATGAACTATCCTTTATCTATGACATTTTGCTCCTCGTTTCCCTAATAACTTATAAACAAATTAAATTATTCCAGAAATCTGTTAACCTTCTATTATATGCCAGTTACTGTATATCAGAACTAAATTCTGCAGTTTTGGGCTTGACTTGAACTTAAAATGACTTTGAGGATGTATTTTGGTGTTTTTCTTCAATTTGTCCTGTAAGTAAAATGTGTTTTAATCTCAGGGGTTGAGACACATTGGCATTCTAAGTTTGTATTTCATCAACCTTGTATTTGAAGAGGTTGGAAAGCTAAATACTACATTTTCTGGACTTTGAAGTAGGTTGTTTCACTAATTAAATGTACTTTCACAAACATGAGAAAGTGGAAATGAGGCAGAGGCAATCCTTCTGTGATTCTGGGCTGTCACCACCAGTAAGAAAGGTCATGGTTCCTCTGTAATCGGTCCCAGTATTCATTTTCAGGAGTATCCTCTGATACCTGGTTTACAGCTTTGGGTGCCCATCCTCCAATTCCCCTGTGTGCAGACTGTGAAAGCGACCAAAACTACTGGTATAAGTTTTGGGTGGTGACATCAAACATGATAGCTCCCCTAGTGTGTCTGCTTTATATTATTATTAGAGTCATTCCAAGAAGCCTGCCTAGAAACTGCTGATTTACCCCATTCAACAATTTTGTAAAATATTTAAACTACTTTATTAGCAATATCTTGCCGAAATATCTAGAGTAGTTTTTGTTTCCCACATTAAACACTGCCTGATTATCTCATTATTTTCTTTAGCTGTTTTATCCTTGATACTCACTAAAATGTGTTTCAACAAAAATTATAAAGAAATGAATTCACTGTTTTTAAAAAAGTAAGTTTCTCTGTCCTTCATGGGCAAAGTTTCTTTTCTTTCTTTCTTAAAATGCCATTTTATAAATATATATAGTTATTATATATATATATGTACATATATGTACATATATACATATATGTATATGTGTATATATATGTATACATATATACATATACGTATACATATATATATGTATATACGTATACATATATGTATATATATGTATATATGTATATATATATGTATACATATATACATATATATACCGTGTGGAATCATATATTACACACACACATATAGAGAAAGAGACATAGACATGTGTCTATGTATATGTACACATATATATAGTCTCACAGTTTCCTGTGGTGTGAATATAATAATCTTAAAGGCACCAATCTTCATGCAAACAGTTGTATAATTCAAATTTCTCCCTACTATATGTGAGAGTTCAATCCCACTGAAAAATTATTTAGGCTTTCTCATTTTTGCATATTTGTGATTACTGAATTGTCTATTAAAATATTTTAGCATCAGTAAATGCAGGTAAACATAAAGTAAATACCAGCAAGGTATAAGAGGGTATTTTAAGCACTCTACATTAATAATACTCCTAAAAACTCAAAGATATTATGCACATAAGAAACATAAAGAGATGGTAGAAAAATCAATAAGCAGAATAAGCACATATATTGACTGATATGTCAATATTTTTATGCAAACAAAATATATATTTCTTCCTAAAATTTTAGATGTTACTATTTTAAGAAACTATAGATTTTAATCCTTACCACCCCATTAATTGTCAGTTACTCTTTAGAAAGAATAGTACTCTACACAGTTGACTTATTAAAATTATATTATGCTATGATTTGATCAAATTAAGGATTATTTATATAAAATTTAGTTTGAAATCAAACAAAAACAGAAGTCAAACCCATAAAAGCCAACAATGTAAACATCAACCAGTAGAATTGGTATCAACATGTATGATAGCATGCCCAAAATAAAAATCACGTTTTAAAGTATGTGTCACCAAAATTTAAAAGCAAAATATGTATTCTGTGCATTCATATCCAATCTAAATGTTAACTGGTATTTGAGGACCCCAGCACCTACAATGCTGCTTTTCGAGATTATCACTTAATCTCTTCCCAAAATTAAATTTAACTTACTTTATTTTGTTTTATTTTATTTCATTTTATTTCATTTTGAGATGGAGTTTCACTCTTGTCATCCAGGCTGGAGTGTAATGACACAATCTCTACTCACTGCAACCTCCACTTCCTGGGTCCAAGCGATTCTCCTGCCTCGGCCTGCCAAGTAGCTGGGATTGCAGGCACCCGCCACCACATTGGTGAATTTTTGTATTTTTAATAAAGACAGGGCTTTTGCCATGTTGGGCCAGGCTAGTCACAAACTCCTGACCTCCAGTGATCCGCCCGCTTTGGGCTCCCAAAGTGCTAGGATCACAGGCATGAGTCACCACGCCAGAGATTTAACTCTTACGATGATCTATTTAAATAAACAGAAATGTATTACACTTTATTCATGATTGATTATTTGATTACATAGTAACAAACACAAAATAACTCAAACTAAATTAAGAAAAAAATAAGGATAAGAGTTACTTTATGGAATCCAAAAGCAAATTGTGGAATTATAACTCACTAGATATAATTAGGAAAGAAGATGAAGGGAGAAAAGTTAGATCTCTAACTTGCATCATAGAAAAATACCAATCCAAGATAAATTTATGATTCAAAGGTAATTAAAAGATCTTTAATTTTTTATAAGAAAAGATTTCTGACTTTGACATTGTGAAAAAAGTGGTTACCATAAGAAAATAATACTCAATTGGATCACATTAAAATTGAGAATTTTTATCCTTTAACATTTCAATAAATAGATATCATTAAAAATGAAAAAGCCATAAACTGACCAAAAATATCTGGAACATCTATAACTCAACCGATGTTTATTAATTATTTAAGGAACTTCTACAAATACAAAAGAGAAAATTAATCTAATATAAAATGTACAAAAGATATAAAGACATTTCAAATAATGAAAAACATATGGTCAATAAACATGGAGTGAGGTTCAACTGCCCTAGTGATCAGATAAATGCAAATTAATATCATATTGAGATACCTTTTTAAACCTAGTACATAAACAATGTTAAGGTGAATTAAAATGGAAACCAGGCCTGAAGAGTCGATGAGCAAACAAAGCCAGTTAGGCCTCATGATTGACCTTAACCTTGCTTGATTTTCAAATATAAGTGAAACTTGAGCTATTTCTGATGAATGCCTATGTTAAAGAAAAATGAAACAAGATTAATGAATCAGAAGCTACTAACTTATAACCAGGAACTTACAGCAGGATAGATTAAGTGAAGCACATGTGTACCTGTAACTAATCAAATATTTTCTTTAATTCCACATTCGTCCTATGAAAGCCTTCCCCTGGGTTTCCTTAGTGAAGCCTCCCAAACACTTATGCTTTTCAGCTGACTGATTCATGAATTGCTCTTTGCTGAAATAAATGCCTTAAAATTGTATTATACTTCAGTTTAACGTTTACCAGCAATAAATAGAAACTTTGACAATATCAACTACTTTAGAAGGTATGGATCAATAGGGACATGGCTAGTAGATGAGTGAGCTTAAACAACCACTGTGAGAAATGAGTTAGCATACTTTGTAAGGTTGATATTCATTCACTTAATAGCCAGAAATTCCACATCTAGATATGTGCCATAGGAAACACTCGCTCATATGCATCAGGGTTCATGCACAAGAATGTTCACAGAAGCACAAATTGTAATGTGCACAAACTAGACATAACGCCTACATATATTATACTAGTTTAAATAACATTAGGTATAGTCCCACAGTGGAATATTATCAACAATGAAAATAAAATTAAATGAGTATTTAGATGAAATATGACTTTTGTTATTTAAGAATGCTGTTCTTTAATAGATATTACTTGTTTATCTAAAACAGATATAACTTAACCAGTCTTTAAATGAAAATTACAAACTGTGTTTGTTGTCTGGCGCGTGGCTTATGCCTGTAATCCTAGCACTCTGGGAGGCCAAGGCAGGCAGATCTCCTGAGGTCAGGAGTTCAAGACCAGCCTGGCCAACATAGTGAAATGCTGTCTCTACTAAAAATACAAAAAATTAGCTGGGCATAATGGTATGCACCTGTAGTTTCAGTAACTCAGGAGGCTGAGGCAGAACTTGAATCTGGGAGGCAGAGGTTGCAGTGAGCCAAGATGTGCCACTGAACTCTAACCTGGGTGACAGAGTAAGACTCAGTTCAAAAATAATTGTAAAAAAATGTGTGTGTTTGTGTGAATATTCTTGTGTATGGACCCTGTTATGGTTTGGCTGTATCCCCACCAAAATCTCATCTTGAATTGTAGCGCTTATGATTCCAACCTGTCATGGTAGAGACCCAGCGTGAGGTAATTAAATCATAGGAGCAGGTCTTTCCCATGCTATTCTCATCATAGTGAATAAGTCTCACGAGATGTGATGGTTTTATAAGTGGGAGTTCCCCTGCACAAGTCTTCTTGCTTGCCACCATGTAAGATGTGGCTTTGTTCCTCTTTCTCTTTCCACCACAATTGTAAGGCCTCCCCAGCCATGTGGAACTGTGAGTCAATTAAACCTCTTTCCTTTATAAATTACCCAATCTCAGGTACGTCTTTATTAGCAATGTGAGAACATATTAATACAAACCTTGATGCATATGAGAAAGTATTTCCTAAAGCATATACCTGGATGTGGAATTTCTCGTTATAAGGTGAATGAATATCAGCCTTACAAAATAATGTTAACCCAAAAATAAAGTCACATATCTACAGCCAATTGAACTTTGACAAAGTAGACAAAAACATACACTGGGAAAAGGACACCCTTTTCAATAAATTGTGCTGGAAAAATTGGATTGCCATATACACAAGAATGCCACTGAACCCCTATCTCTCACCATATACAAAAGTCAGTTCAAGATGGACTACAAACTTAAATGTAGGACCTAAAAAAAAGACTAAGTACATTTATAAGTGCTAAAATAACATCTAGAGAAAATTAATCTCAATATTGTTCTATGGAAAGAATTCATGATGAAGACCTCAAAAGCACAGGCAACAAAAAACAGACAAATGAGACTTAATTACACTATAAAGGTCTGTACAGCAAAAAATCAACAGAATGAACAACTTGCAGAATGGGAGAAACTATTTGCAAACTCTGCATACAATAGGAGACTGATGTCCAGGATTTACAAGAAACATAGACAATTCAACAACAACAACAATAACAAAACCATCACCAAGTAGGCAGAGGACATGAATAGATATTTTTTAAAAGAAGACACACACATGACCAAGAAGCATATGAAAAAAGGCTCAACATCATTAATTATCAGATAATGTAAATTATAATCATATTGAGATATCATCTTACAATAATCAGAATGGCTGTTATTAAAAAGTAAATAATTACATATATTGACAAGGATGTGGAGAAAAGGGAACAATTATACACTATTGGTGGGAATGTAAATTAGTACAACCTCTGTGCAAAACAGTATAGATATTTCTCAAAGAACTAAAAATAGAACTACAATTCAATCTGGGACTCTCACTACTACATATCTACTTAAAGGAAAAGAAATTATTACATAAAAAGATAACTGCACTCATGTTTATCACAACAGTATTTACAATAGCAAAGATAGCGAATCAACCTAAGTGTCTATCAATGGACAATTGGATAAAGAAAATGTAGTATATCTATGCAATGAAATACTATTTGGCCATGAAAAAAGAATGAAATCATTTCATTAGGCTTTTTTATTTTGAACTTGATGATTTTGGTAGTCTTGTAGATTACTGGTCAGGGATTTTGTAAAAAGTCCTCCAATTGGTATTTACCTAATTTTTTTTTTGTGATCAGACTGCAGTTGTGGGTTTTTAGGAAGAAGACAACAGAGGTAAAGTGCCATTATCATCACTTTATATCAAGAAGTCTTAACATCAATATGACTTAATCACTGTTGAAGTTAAACTTGATACCTGGCTGAGGTAGAGTTTGTCAGGTTTCTCCAGTGTTGATTTACTCTTTTTTTTCTCCCGTTAGAAGGAATTCACTATGCACAGCTCACACCTTAAGGAGTGGTTTATGTTCTACTTCCTTAAGTGTAGCACATCTACAAAATTTTTTTAGAATTTTTATCTAAGGGAGATTTGTCTATTCTCCCTCTATTAATTAATATTATTATACACTCAGATATTTATTTCACACTTTGGGTTATATTCCATGCTATAGAGTAAATGTTTGTGTTCTTCCCAAATTTATATACTGAAATCGCGCAATGTAATTAACATTGGGAGGTAGAGTCTTTCGGAGGTGATTAGGTCATGAGGGCTCTGCCCATTCATGAAATGGGATTAATGACCTTATACAAGAGACCCCAGAAGACTTCCTCAGTCAGTCCTTCTGCCATGTGAGGACACAGCATGATGATAGCCATCCATGAACAAGGAAGCAGGTCCTTATCAGACACCAAATCAGCCAGTGCCTTGATCTTGACTTCCCAGCCTTCAGAACTGTGAGAAATAAATTTCTATTGCTAATAAGCTACCCAGTTGATAGTATTTTGCCACAACAGCCCAAACAGACTAAGACAAACACCTTGTAGGAAACAAAGACTGTTCAGAGATAATAAAAGATATTGCCTCGATGACAAAAGAGCATGTGACAAAAGAGGCACATTCAGAGAAAAAAAGAAAAATATACCTGGAAATTAAGATTATAATAGCAGAAATAAAAAATAAAAACATTGAAAGACAAAGTTGAGGCATTATTGCATCAAATATAGCAAAAAGATAAGGGGATATAAAATGAAAGAGATTAAAAGAAGAAGAAGAAGAAGAATGAGTCTGAAGATCCTACTTTGGAATAAGAAAGTCTCAGTACAAAAAAATTTTGAAAAATCTACTGGTACTTGAGACTTCCAGACTCCAGAACTGTGAGAAATTAATTTATGTTGTATAAGCCATCGAGTTTATGTTATAGCAGCCTGAGCTAAGACAATTCAGTACTACTTTATTTTGTTGCTACAATTTTCCAGCTGCGGCCATTGGGAAGTCTTTCAGTTGGCTCCTATGTCTTTTGAATATACCCCAACCAATGTAGGGATTTTTCCAAGTAGTTCCTTACTTTCTGGCACCAGAAGATGCTCCAGACATCTTGTATATTTTGCACCCAGTCCTAGAATCTGCCAACTCTGCAAAGAGTTAGTTTTTTAAATTGGAGCATGGTGTTAGAAACAAGATATAGGTACCAGGTTTGCTCACTGCTACTAGGGTGTCATTGCTTCTAGGCTTTCTCAGGTGATAGATCAATTAGATAGTGTATTAATGTTATAACCTATATACATATATACTTAGCCATAAATATGTACATATATTTATAAAAATTTATATAAGAAACAATATCTGGATTAAGCGAATGAATTCACTTTGATATATCCAACTCTAATTTATTACCAAATGGATCATTTCAGCCTTCTCCCTGGCTTATCTGTAACATTCCACTCTGACAGTGAGAAGCCTGCTGTTCATTTACTGAACTATCCAATTCTACCATATGTACAGTATATGTAATGGTTTCAGAATTGTTAACCCATACACACATGGAAAACAACTTTATCAAGTAGAGTGTAGTTTTATGTAGCATTCTCTTTGCCTTTAGTCTTATAGACTTCACTCCCTTCCAACGTTGCTTATTCAACTTTTTCCTCCCCTAGTCTCTTTAATGAGATTGTTTTATACATCTGTAATATAGTTATATTATTTTTGTCACATTGTATATTTCATTTTGAGACCGTTCAGCTTCCCAAATGACTTTTTAAAATTTTTGATGCATAAAGTTTTAATTTTTATGCTTTAACAGGCTGTATATTCTGAGACTACAAGTCTTATGTTAGGTAAATGCAAAAGTTATTGTGGTTTTTGCCATTATTTTCAATGGCAAAAACTGCAATTGCTTTTGCACCAACTTAATATCTTGAACTCTCTTTTACAGTATTGTACAGAATGGTTTGACTACCTCAAAATTACATTGGTTAAATTATTAACCTTACCCTATTCCTTGCTGAACCACTGCCAGCCATTTATCTGTTTACATCTCTATACTTTTGACTTTTCCAGAATGTTATACAATTGTAATTAAACTGTATGTGTTCACACTGGCTTTCTTCACTTACCAATATGCATTTAAGATTCATCCATGTGTTTTTGTGATTTAGTAGCTTATTTCTTTTTCTTTCTTCTTTGTTCTGAATATCTTATTATATAGCTGTACCACAGTTTGTTTATCCAATTACCTTTTGAAGAATATCTTGATTGTTTTTGATTAGGGACAATTACAAATAAAGCTACTATAAGTATTCATATGAAGGTTTTTATGTGAACAGAAGTTTTAAAGTCATTTGAGTAAATACTTAGGAACTTACTTCTGGATCATAGAGTAAGACTGTTTATTTTTGACAGTTTGAAACCATCAAATTGTCTTCCAAAGTGGCTGCACATTACCACTAACACTGAATGAGAGTTCTTGCTCTACCTCTTCACCAGCAACTGGTATTGTCAGCAATTTTTGTTGCTGTTTATTTATTTTTATATATTAAAGTTTAGTCATTCTGATCATTGTGTCATGGTATCTCAAAGTTTAAATTTGCAATTCCTTAAAGACAAATGAGGTTGAGCATTTATTCATATGCCTATGTATTATCTGTATAACATCTTTGATGAGGTATCTGTTTCAATATTTTGCCCATTTTGTATATTTTTTCTTTTCTTATTAATCAATTTTAAAAATTATTTGTATATTTTAGATACATGTCTTTTATACCTATGTGTTTAGAAAATATTTTTCCCTGTCCATAGACTATATTTTTATCCCTTTAACAGTGTCTTTTACAAAGTAGAAGTTTTAATAAAGTCCAGTATATCAATTGTTTTTTCATAGATCATGCATTTATTTGGTGGTATATTTAAAAACTTATTACTAAATACAAGGAAATGTAGATTTTCTCTTATCCCTCCTTCAAAAAGTTCTATAATTTCACGTTTAACATCTAAGTCCATGGTCGATTTTGAATAATTTTGTGTCAAGTCTAAAGTCCATGTCTAGATTTGCTGTTTGTGTGTGTGTGTGTGTGTGTGTGTGTGTGTGCGCGCGCGCCTATAATCTTCCAATCAAATCTTAATGTTTTAGCAAGTCCGTGTCCCTGGACCTTTCATGTCCATTTATGTAGATTTAGGCCCAAAATACCATTGTTGCCCCATCCGAGTTACTTTCAAACTCAGGTTATAAAACTTTCTTATTTGCTATGTTATTTGTTAAATTCCAAGTTATAGGGTTCTGGCAAAAGGCCTCAGAATTTCAGCAGGAGCATTTTTAGCAAATGCCAACAATTGTGGTAGAAACAAGTTTACCTTCTTCAATTTTATCTCCAGGGTAAGTGTCTGTGCCATGGATATACCACTTGGGGGACATACTTCTTGCTCTCTGGGGATTATAGCTATATGATTTAGATACCTGGCAATCAATCTCAATGTAACTTTACTGTCTCCTGGTTTTCTTTCAATCCAAAAACAAGCTGTTTATTGTGAGTTCTCTCCCAGTGACCCTGATAGCACGGCCAGACTTGGTGACAAGTTCCTTAAGGACCTAGCAGATGTCCTTGTTCTCTGATTCTGACATGTAGGTTATCTCCCAAGCCATGTAAATAGGCCTGAGAAAATGATATTTATTAGTACTAAAACTCATCACCCTTCTGATATTTATCATAAGACAACACATTTCTCAAAATACTTAACTGACAAAATTGACATTTTTGTTTGCAATGGCTGACAAATTTTTGTTAATATCATTTGGTGGATGTTTCAATCTCATATCCAATGCATTTAATATTAAAATTGAAAGTACATAAATGAAGTATATATATTTATTTGATTATATATATATATTTGGTAGTCAAATATTGAATTTAGATCACTTATGATATAGTATATAAATTATAAGCTCATGGATTCATTAACATATTTATGAAATATTATAAGTAAATATAATTAGTCAATTATTCTTATGCCTTTTGAACCTAAGTACATTATTATTATATGCTTCTTGTTTGGAATTTTCAAACTAGTTCAATATTCTAGAACATTCTTTTTATAATGTCATTATATATTGCTAAAAACAATAATATAAGCAACCAAGTAAGTAAAAATATTCTAAACTTCTAAACTAAAAATGTCTGATCAAGTCTGGAATATTTCCCAGAAAGAATCCACTGAATGTAGGTTGCCATGGTGATTAGCAAGAATGCGGAATGAGGTTCATTTCATGATAATTGCTACATATTTGCAGCTGAAGTGCATCTTTCAGTTTCAGTCTCAGACTTTGAGACCATAATAATAGCTCTGGAATATGAGTTGTATATTTAAACCTATAATATTGTGCAGGGGCATATCTAATTCTGTGGAGGTTCTTTTTTTGTGGTGACCAACATGGTAATTTTTAAAAGCTTATTCCTATTTATTGAAATTTCTGTGTATAGTTAATTGAGATTATGTTTGATTGATTCCTAAAAAACAGAATTTATAATGTCTCCAAATCAATTTAAAGATAAAATAATAGCATTTTATTTTAAAATCCTCCCCTCTTAGAAAGAAAGCTGAATTTATTTTTGAGGCAGCTGAATGCTCTTTCTTTGTAATTATTTCTGAAGAAGTTCATGGTCAGATGCCAACTTTTGTGAATTAATAATAAGTTTTAATAAATCGTGCCCAAATTGGAAAGTTAGTGCTTTGAAAAGCTGTTTTAATACTTTGGGGCTAAGCAAAAACTAAATGCAGAATGTAACAAGTTGCTAAGGGATTAATATGTGATGCTGAAGTGTTATAAAGAAGCCCAATAACAAAATTCTTAAAAATAGATGCAGAAGAGCTATGTCAAAATTCCTTTGGTGTATGCTGCCACTTTGTGTGATGTTTCATGCTTACAGAATATTATCTGTTTTTGATTAACTTTTTCAAGAATCTTCCAGATAAAAATAATGTTAAAAATAAAAATAGGACACTCATTGAGAATTTACTGTGTAAGAGACACTATTCTACATGTACTAACTCATTTAATCCTGACAATAATACTAAGGAGTAGGTTACTGTTATTATCTTTGTTTTGTGAATGATCAAATCAAGGCACAGAGCAATGAAGTATTATAATTTGCCCAATACCACATAGTTTAGGGCAGAGCCAGAAATCAAACTCAAAGAGGCATCCTCTTAAACAAATACTGCTACACTGCTGATCTGAAATATTTTCAATCCCAATGTATAGCACCAAAATTGGATGTTCAAAGAAGACAAGTAATGCCAATGTTATACGACTATCAAAAGGCAGGAACTCAGGCATTTTTTCTGATTCTAAATCTAGGGGCCAGTAGAACTCACGGTCATCATGAACTTGAATGTATAATTTATATGCTTTATTACCTGGCCAATTGGGAGATAAAACAATATTTGCTCAAATTGCATGTTACATTTAACAACCTTAAGAGTAGACTCACCCATCTCTTACCTATACCTTCCCTTTCCATAAATTAAATATATATTATCACATGTAAAATATGGAATATATTATTTTGTTTGTGTATCTGGAGACTAGCAGAAGCAGGTACTTTATTCTTTTTTCCTTTCACTATTGAAAAACCTATGGAGTTAGCGTTTATACATTGAAAGGAATTTTTAGTCTGATTACAATAGTTCTTTTAAAGATAAGGAAAAAGTAAAGGGAAGTATAGCATTGTACAGTTTCAGAGGGCTAGAAAATTAACTTTTCCTATGACTAGCAAAATAGAGAGGAAGGAAGCATATTAGAATATATAAAACTGTTATCTAATAAGCACCTACAGAAGTAACCTTACCCATGAAGAAATGGTTACAAGTTGACATTTTGTATGTGTTTGTGTGCATAAACTAGAAAGAACTGAAGTTGGTGTCCACATTTTTTTAACATTAAGAAAACACGGCCAACAAAAACCTCCAGCTCATCCTAATGCTATAAAAGTCTACTATAGAAAAATAAGCTGAGCACTGTGGCATGGGACTGTAATCTCAGTTACTTGGAAGGCTAAGACAGGAGGATTGCTTGAGTCCAAGAATTTGAGCCCAGGCTAGACAACATAGTGAGACTCCATCTCCAAAAAAAATTATATATATACACACATATATATGTGTGTGTGTGTGTGTGTGTGTGTGTATGTATATGTATGTATATATATACACATACACACATATACACATATATATTATATATATACACACACACACACACACACACATACACATATACACACAAGGTGGTTCTGGCAGAGAAAGAAAAGCACTTACTGGTAGTAGGCAAACCAGGGGAACTGCTGGCTTGTGACTCTAGTGGACATAGCTAATGAAAATAATTTAAACAAATACTGAAGACTAGAATTTTCATGTTATTTGGAATTTTCAATTTAAATTAACAATAACAATTACATGCATCTACCACGTTTTCACTCTGCAGTATATGCCTCGACATTAAAAGAAGACACTATTAAAAACAGCCACCATTAAAAGTACCCTGTCAGGGAAAGTTTTTGGAGCCTTCACTGAAGAATACCTGTTTACTCTCTGCTTGTGATGGTATGTGCATATATCCAAGCAACATAATTATTTTGGCCATATTTAAGAAGAAAATTAAGATATTAGAATAAAATGTCATGTCTTTTTACTTATATTAAACACTTAATAAAATTAAATTACAGCAACATGCATAATAGTAGCACATTTTTATAACTCAAAATAAGTACAAAGATTCAAAATCCTTTGAATTGTAACAGTGAAATCATTGCAAATAGAAAGTCTCTGTAGTGCTTATGTAATAAGTACTTTACCTTTGATAGTTCCATCATTGTCTTATCATTAGTGAAAGAATATGCTAAATAGTTATTAAGCATCAAAGTCTATGAGACATTTTACAAACTAGTCCTCACTGATATATTAGGAATTAAAACCCCCAAGTGAGCAGTTTATCATTATTATAAGTAGTTTGCCATTTAGCTTTAAAAAAATAATTGCAGTTGTTTATGCCCATACAATCAATATTCATTATTGTAGTATTTAAATTATAGAGATTCTTTAAAAAGAAATAATGAACATGAAAATATTTCTGCTTTTCTCATGCCCATTTATCAAGAATATATTGAGCCCTTTTGGTTTGGGAAGTATGGAATACACTTGATATTGCCTGAGAAAATATCAGACTATTGTGATTCCTCAAATTTTCTAATGATATTTTGATATATATAATTCCCCACAGAAATTAAAATGTAACTAAACTTGTTAAGGAATGACTTCCAATATGTAAGTGATTCAATAACTACAGGACAGAAATTATAACGTTATGAATGTTAATTTCACTACTAAAATAGAATATGCTCTATTATATACCTCATTATATGATTAGTATATCTAGATGAAGTTTCATGGCACAAGAGTTATTGCTGAGTTAACAAATAATACAGAGCAACAAATCCATGTCTGGCTGTAGAGAATAAGAGGTCACCAGAATCATGCATTAGCGACATGACTCATTTCCACACACCAATCTTACAAAGCTATGATTCAAAGTTGTGCCTCATCAAAATCACAAGTGAGTACATATCACAGGCTTTTTACTATTCACAGAAATAGAAATTCCAAGTGTTAAATTGGAAAATACCAAGTATGTTAGCAATTGACAGTTTCGAAAGAAAAATGATATCCTTTCTGAGTATAAATAATGTAGCTGGAAGAACCAAGACTTTCATGGAATGCTGAAAACAAGCAGCATCCAAATTACTACAAAAATATAGTACACATTAAATAGCTACATTTTTCCTGTAAGAGTTTTCAAAATCACCTCTTCTGTTAAGTATTTCTGACTTTTCTAAACAAATTAATATTTTTTCAGTAAATATATGTTGAGTAAATCTTTCTTAGTATCTGTTTCACATTGTTTTCCCTATTGTGTCTATTCTCAGAAAGAAACAACACAGTAATCCTGTCTTATTCATCTTTGGATTTTGTAGCACATTGCCTGAAATATATACTTGTTTATCAAATTAATTCATTCCCTCAAGCTTTGCTAGGCATGGAGCACTGGACATAAATAACTGACTTTCCCCCATTTGCACCAGGAAGGCACTTAATCAGGTGTCATCTGTGGATTCAAATCATGAAGAGCAACATTTAAATACATTGCACACAATTAATCCCACACCTGGGATGCCATCACAGAGATACACACGGAGAGGTCATGTAGAAGTATCATGATTGGAAAGGCATACATTGATGTGACAGTAGAGGATTCCCTTCAGGAGAATACGCTGATAGTTTATCTTTGTTTTCTGGGTTTTTCTCTAGATGAAAGATTTGCATGTTTACACTTTCACGAAAGACAGTTCTATTGCGTATTTCACCATTTGCTGTGTGTTTATACATTATATTTTATTTTCTGTCATGATTCAGACAGTTACATCCCCTCCTGGGTCTTCCATATGTGAAGCTGTGATAGCAGGAGTTCTGCTTCTGGTTCTCCCTGTCCATGATAATGCTTTCTCCACAGCTAGGCACTGATGGCTAGGAAAGAGTGATGGCTGGAGCCACTGAGGCACATAGGTTAGACACACCCTCTACTCCTGAGTTCCTGATATTAGGGCTTTTATCACTAGTGAGTCATTGTCATGATATGATCATTTCTCCTAGGTTTAAAAATAATGCTTACCAGACAGAAATTCTTACTATGAGTGAATTGATCAGATCTCTTCCTTTCTAGATAGGAGAAATCTTAGAACTTCCCCTGAAAGAATTTGGCACCACAAAAGAACATGAATGATGCAATTTAACCGTGTCTTTCTTGGCAGTGCCATTTGGTCTCACCATGGTTTGTTTATTTTTAAAAATACCGTTAAGGAAAGGGGATCTATGGTATCTGCTTAGTATATTCTTCTATATTTCCCATAACAGGTAGCACAGTGAATGTTGCATTAACTGAAAACATTCAATAATTATCTTTTCATCAATTAATTAATAAAATATTTGTTTTTCTCTGTCAAATATGAAAGTTTTTTTCTAGAATTGTTATTGTAACAGACATGTAATTCTGAGATAATTTCTGTTAAGAGAGTGCTTTCATTTAAAACTCTGGAATGTTGAGGCTTCATTTACCAACTATTCAGAAATCATGCTGAGTTGGCACTTGCTTGGCAGCCTAGATTCAGTTGCACTATTGTAGAACCACTTAGCCAATTTAGAGAGTTCTGCAATCTAATTCAACATGATATTTAAACAATATAGAGGCTTTTCAGAAAAGGAAAATATGAAGATCTGTATTTGTGTCCCGCTAAATTATGCTAAATATTGATATAATGCCACACAAATAGGAAGAGTTTTTCTGTTCTTATAAACTCTCAGGGGAGTCAGCATTATCTGTCATTTCTGTCTTTGAACTGTTTTCAACTTGTGTTCTTCTTGGCTGTAAAACAGATGACTAACAAGGTTTTTCATTACTGTTCCATGAAGTGTTTAAATGTATTCCTCCTATTGTTGGTTATTTTCAAGAACATTTTGCACATGTATTCATTTCAAAAATCGGTAGTAAAAAAGGAATATAAGAACCAACAGCATCATTATGATGGACTATATATATATGTATATGTAGATAAGATGGGAAATCAATATTATACTACTGTAAATTTTAAAAGCTATGTATTTTAATTTTAAAAGCTATGTATTTTAATATTATAAACGTATATCAGCTATTACTTATATTGCCATTCATATGGATTCCAGTAGATCAAGTAACTTGATAGATACATACATGCATACATACATACATAGATGTGTGTGCATGTGTGTGTGTGTGTGTGTGTGTGTGTGTGCATATTTTTAAGTTGCTTTTTAATATCCAAGGTCCTACTGGCAAAATGTTTTAGATGGTAAATTAGTAGAAAAGAACATATAATCAATGTGTTTTTGTTGCTTTTATGTAGAAGCAATATCTAAGTGAATTATATGTCTAGTTTTTAAATATAAAAATAGTATTTAATTGATAGCATTTAAAGTAAGGTCATATCAATTTTATTTATTCAATTACAAAAATATGTGGGGTGCCTATTATGTACCAGGCATTATTCTAGATCTCAAGGAAAATGCAGTGGACAAAACAAAAATTTCCTGCCTTTCTGATACTTACCGTCCTAATGGGTGGAAACATAAAATAAAAACAAGAAAAGTAAATTAAGATCAATAACTGTCTTGTGGAGAAAAATGAAACTGAAAAAAGAAGGGAAATTAATTTTAAAATAAGGTAGCCAAAATATATAGGTCAAATGTTAATTGATACAATTGTAAATATTCTGTGTAGCCTTTTCGTAGGTTCTTAGTGACCCAGCTAAGACACAAGATAGGTATAGGTCTATACATAAACTCCAATGATGACTGTGAAACATGATTTTCTAGTTTGCTAGAGTCATCTTACTAAATAGCCATGGAAACAGCTCAGGGTGTGAGCAGTGTGATTTTTCTGGTTTATTATGTTGACCATCAAGAAAAATTGTGTACACGTTTTTTCAGGGAAAAATCAAGAAAATGTATCAAGACTGGTTGTGGGGATAGAGAAAGAGGTATAAAATATTTTTTTTCTGACATACAGAGGATAGAATCTGTTACTCATTTAACCACTGGATCCTATCAAAAGTAATAATTTTCCATAAGCAGTAAAATTAATCCTGGGTTTCTTTTGCATGTTTGAGCCTCATTCAGTAATTATAAAATTTTTACACTGTTTTGAAATAGAAAATTTTATGAACAATAAGAAATGTATGAGCTGAAAGAATAATAAAAAGGAGCTTTAAAAATGAAAGAGCCAGAAAGATCAGTGCTGTGATGCATCTAACCATAAAATCTACCAGAACAAATTATTTTCCAAGTAAATCTTTTGGAAAAACCTAGATTCAGAAAATACTGAAATGCTTGTTTAATTTTTTATTTCTGGTACAAAACAAGTTTAGCTTAAATCTTACACTTACATTTTTATTTGAATGCCACTGGAGAGAAAAAAAACTAATAAATAAGTTCCATGTAGAATTATCTCTTAGTCTGAAAAGTTATGAGTTAATCACAAATAATAGCAATTATAGTTGACATTTATTGAAGGAATACTATGTGCTAGATATAATCACATTTGATTCTGACAGCAACGTTATGAGTTTTATTGATGAAGAAATTGAAGCTCAGAATATTGTTACTTGGTGAAAGTCAGATAGCCAGTAAATGACCAAGATAGGAATGAAAATATTGATAGAGCTAGAGTCCACATTCCTAAGCTATGCAAGTTGACTCTTTTAAGTGATATCTTTGAATAAATTGATATAACAGAAAAAAGTATTGAAATCTATAAGTTAAGCGGGGAAACACACATATTGTCAAGATGGACAGAACAATAACAAAAATGTTTATTATTTGATTATAATAGAAAATATTAGGATTTTTAGAAAAAAAATAAAAGTTGTATCATAGCTATACCTTTCCTTTTTTCCTTTTCTCTTCTCTCCTTATTTCCTTTCCTCCTTCCTTCTACCCTACCCTCTTCCTTCCTTTCTCAAACTTTGTGGTAGTGTCAAAAATGTGGCAGTTACTGGAATAGATAAGTGGAATGCAAATATGTGAAAGAATAAGCATATGAAAGCCTTAACAATTTATTTATAAGGAGCTCATTGATCACCTGAGATAAAATGCCTAGTAGATCTAGGAGGGAAAATTGGTACATATATACATCTGAGATAAGAACAGGAATGGAGGGGTTAGGACAAAAATTTGAGTCAGAGAAAGGTCATGGATGACACCCTATGTCACTAGATTATTACAGGAAGGAATATGTTTCCCAGACAGATAAGGAAAGGAAGCCATTTTCATGCAGAGCCATTTTCATAACTATAGAGACATTCATTTATTTGCACAATACTTGTCTGTATAACATCTGAAAAGTACCAATGATTGTACTAGGAACTGGAGAGACAACAGTGAATGTAAGTTCTTGTGTTTGATAGAACAGTAGTGAAATTATAATTTAAAATAATGTATATTTCAAAATAGCTAGAGAGAAGA
Source organism: Plecturocebus donacophilus (assembly GCA_004027715.1). Classification (NCBI taxonomy): domain Eukaryota; kingdom Metazoa; phylum Chordata; class Mammalia; order Primates; family Pitheciidae; genus Plecturocebus; species Plecturocebus donacophilus. The sequence continues at coordinate 58,352 of PVKP010010992.1, forward strand.
ACTGTAATATTCTCAACACAAAGAAAAGATAAATATTTGAGGTGATGGATATCACAATCCCAAATACCCTTATCTGATTATTACACATTTATTAGAATATTACATACACCCCGAAAATATATACAACTGTATCAGTTTATTAAAAGCAAAAAAAAAAGAAAGAAAAAGATGCTATCCTTGGAGTTTACATTCTAGTTGGGGAGACAGACAAAAATTTTCAAACACTATAATTTAATTTTAGATGGTAATAAAAAATAAAGCAGAGGATGCTTTTGGAAAGATTTTATATATGGCGGTCAAGAGAGGTCTGTGTGGAAAACTACTTAATCAGATAAATTGAGGAACTAGCCAGTAGCCAGATCATTTAGAGCAAACTTATCCTGTTAAGAGCCAGATGGCAAATACTTTAGCTTTGTGGGCAACAGCTCATTTCTGCCTCCGTAACTAGGAAACAGCCATAAACTACACATAAACAAAGTTGTTTAGATATATTTTAGTAAAACTTTATCTCCAAAACCAGAAGGCAGACATGATTTGATCCTTTGAGCTGTAGATTTGTAGGCCACTGTTTTGAAGCAATGGTTCTGAAATTTGGCAGCACATTATAATCAGCTGGAGATCTTTAAATATATGTATACTTACACCTGAATTGGACATCAATAGATTCTGATTTATTTGGTCTGGGGTGTGGCCTGCCCTATGGTGACCAACTGTCCCAGTTCACCCAAAACAGAGAGATTTCTTGTACATGGCACTTCCAGTGCTATAATTGTCCTTGGCAAACCAAAATGATTGATCACCTTACCTGGACATCAGCTTCACAGATGATAATATATGCATCCAATATTGATAATCATATAAATAGAATCATGCAGACCATGGTGTGGAGTCTGATTTCATTCTATGTATGACAGGTACCATTGGAGGGTTTTAAGCAAGCGGAGTGGAATAATCTGATTTACATTTTAAACCCACCTATTACACTGGCTATTGAGAGAAGCTCTAGAGGAGTAAGAGTGGAAGGTAAGGGACCAGTCAGATGATTCATAACGAGACCAGGGAGGGATGAAGATGGTTCAGACTAGGGTGGTAATAGGGGAGTGTTTTGTTTGTGTCCCCCTAAAATTCATATGTTGAAACCCTAAACCCCAAGGTAATGTTATTTGGGAGGCAGGGCCTTTGAGAGGTAATTAAGTTTAGATGCGGTCCTGAGGACCTTATGGTGGGATTAATGTCCTTATAAGAAGAGGGTGATAACAGAGTGTGCTTCTCTCTCTCTCACTCTCTCTTGTCTCTCTCTCTCTCTCTCTCTCTCTCTCTCTCTCTGTCCCCTCCCACCACCTGTCTCCCCAGTCCCTGCCATATTAGGATATAGCCAGAAGATGGTCATCTGCAATCCAGGAAAAGGACCCTCACCAGGCACCAAATCTGCTGGCACCTTGATCTTGGACTTTTCAGCCTCCAGAATTATGAGAAATAAATATGGTTGTTTAGGCACCCATTCTATGATATTTTGTTACAGCAACTCAAGTTGATTAAGACAGGAAGGTCACAAAAATTAGTCTGGTATAGGATACATTTTGAAAGTTAAATCAAAAGGATTTATTGCTTAAATATAAGTGAGAGATGTAAAAGAGTGAAAACTGTAAGTCAAAGATGGTACTTTTGGATTGAGATTAATGATGCAATTTCACAAGCTGGAAACACCTGCAGAGGAGCAGATTAGGGAGAAAGGTTGACTACCATGAGATGAAGATGGTTAGATATACAAAGGACCATGTCAGGAAGGCAGCTAGAGCTGAAAGTCTGGAGTTCTAGAGAGGATTCAAGCCTGGAGATATACATTTTGGAAACTTTACTCTATGGGAGAAAATATAGAGAATGAGTGTGAGTGCAAAGAATCTGAATATGAAGTCTTAAGGATCATCTGAATCTACAGGAAGAGAAAAAAGATGATATCACTGAAGAGCTTGAGAAAAAAGACAGGAAGACAACACATCATGGCGCATCTGGAAAAAAGGAATAGAGTTAGAAGACATTAATAAGGAACAGCCTTCTTGCTCTTCACTTGTCTTCATCATCAACACTTCATTGTAAAGAATTTCTTGCATATTATGGCAAAAAGGGTATCCAAGGATTCCTTCCGAGAATATGATTTCTTTTTTTGGGGGGTGGGGAATTAAATTTTTATTGAGATCGTTGTAGTCAAATGCAGTTTTCCCCAATTGTAAAGTTTTGCAAAACTATAGTACAGTAGCAGACCAGGATATTGACATTGATACAATTCATTAATCTTGTTCAAACTTCCCAAGTTTTACTTGTTGCACTTATTTGTGTGTGTGTGTGTGTATTCAGTTCTACACAGTTTTCTAATGTACAACTTGATGCATCCACCACCAGAGTTAAGACACAGAACAGTTCCATCACAAAGCTCCCATGTGTTGTTCTTTTATAACTGTCGCTAATCCCTGGTGACCAGTAATCCGATCTTCATTTCTAAAATCTCATCGCAAAAGTGTTACATAGATGAAATCATACAATATGTGAACTTTTGGGATTGATTTTTTTTAACGTGGCATGATTTCCTGGAGATTCATCAAAGCTATCGTGTGTATCAAGAGTTCATTCTACATTATTGCTTAGTAGATACATGTAACCATTCACCTATTGAGAAATATTTGATCTGTTTCCAGTTTTTGGCTATTTTGAATGAAACTTCTAGGAATATTAGCATACAGGGTTCTCTTATAAATGTAAGTTTTTATTACCAAGAATAAGAGCACAAGAGCTCAATACTGGGTCATATTATAATTGCATGCTTTTATTAAACTACCAAACTTTTCCAAATTTGGTGCAATATCTTACATTCTCATCAACAATGTAGAAATGATTCAGTAATTTTGTATCCAGCACTTGGTTTTTCTACTATTTTTTTGTTTCAGTCACTCTGATATATGTGTAGTGATATCTCATTGTGGTTTTAATTTGCATTTCCTAATGGTGAGTGGAGGGGAATATCTCTTAATGTACTTGTTATTTGTATATCCTGTTAGGTAAAATGTCTCTTCATGTTCTTGCTTATTTTCTAACTGAATTTTTTTAAATGTTGAGTTTTGAGAATTCTTTTTATAATTTAGATTCTAGTCCTTTTTCAGATATGTATTTTGAAAATATTTTCTCTCGGTCTGGAGCTTGTCTTTTTCTCCTCTTCACCTGACCTTACATATAACAAAAGTTTTAAATTTTGATGGGTTCAATTTCTCAATTTTTCTCTTATGAATTCTACATTTTGGCATCAATTCTAATAATTCTTTGTCTAGCCCTAGATACTGAATATTATTTTCTCCTACCTTACTTTTCTAAAGGTTTTGTAGCTTTATGTTACACATTTGAATTCATTAAGTTTGAATTAATTATTATATAAGAGTGAGATTTAGGTTAAAGATTTTTTTTCTTGCCTATAGATATTCAATTATTCCAGCATTATTTGTTGAAAAGCCTATCTTTTCTGGATTGAACTGATTTTGCATCTTTGCAAAAAATCAATCATGCATACTTAAGTGACTCTATTTCTAGACTCTTTATCCTATTTCATTAAACCATATGTCTAACTCTCCACCTATACCACCTATTCTTTATTACTATAGCTATACAGTAAGTCATAATGTTTTATTGAGTCATTCCTCCCACTTTATTATTATTTATAAAGATAATTTTAGCTATTCTAGGCCTTGTGCATCTTCATTAAAATTTTAAGTTAAGCTTGCCTATGTCTCCAAAAACCTCACTGGGTTTTTATAGGGATTGAATTAAACCCATAGATCAATTTGTGAACAATTGATATATTTAATATGATGAGTCTTCTAATCCATGGATATGGTATGTTTCTCCATTTATTTAAATATTTTTTCTTTCATTGTAATTTTGTAATTTTCAGAATAAACATATATATTTTGACAAGTAGCTAAGTATTTCACTTTTTTTGATGCTATTATGAATGGTATTTTATTTTTAATTTCAGTTTCTGCATTGTCATTGTTAATACATAGAAATGTAATTGATTTTTGTGCATTGATCTTATATCTTATTACCTTCCTGAACTTGTTTATTAGCTCTGAGAGTACTCTTTTTTTAAATTGATATTTCTACAAATGTTCTGCATAGTAATCATATAATGTCCAAATAGAAACAATTTTGTATCTTCCTTTTTGATCGTTATGCCGTTTTATTGTCTGCTTTGTATGCCTTATTGATATGACTTGAATTTCTAGTACCATTTAGTTTGCTGGAACTTCCATAACAAAATATCACAGACTGAGTGTCTTAAACAATATAATTTTGTTTTATGACAGTTCTGGAGGCTTGAAGTTTGAGATCAAGGTAGCCGCAGGTTTGGTGTTTTCTGGGGCCTCTTTCTTTGTCTTGCCAATGGCTGCCTCCTTACTGTGTCCTTACATGTCTTTCTTCTGTGGCTGCACAATCCTAGTGTCTGTGGGTGCAAATTTTCTCTTCACATAAGGACACCAGTCAAATTAGATTAGGGCCCACCCTAAGAGCCTTGTTTTTACTTAATCACCTCTTTGAAGATCCTATCTCAAAACACAGACACATTAGGAGGTACTGAGAACTAGGGCTTCAACACATGAATTTTAGGCA
>PVKP010010993.1:0-62909 GCA_004027715.1 Plecturocebus donacophilus
GGTACACCTATCAAACGTAGATTAGGTCTTTTCACATAGTCCCATATTTCTTGGAGACTTTGTTCATTCCTTTTTACCCTTTTTTCTGTCATCTTGCCTTCTTGTTTTATTTCATTGAGTTGATCTTCGACCTCTGATATCCTTTCTTCTGCTTGGTCAATTTGGCTGTTGAAACTTGTGCATGCTTCGCGAAGTTCTCTTGTTGTGTTTTTCAGCTCCATCAATTCACTTATATTCCTCTCTAAGTTGTCCATTCTCATTAACATTGCGTTAAATCTTCTTTCAAGGTTCTTAGTTTCTTTGCATTGGGTTAGAACATGTTCTTTTAGCTCACAGAAGTTTCTTATTATCAACCTTCTGAAGCCTGATTCTGTGAGTTCATCACACTCATCCTCCGTCAGGCCTTGTTCTCTTGCTGATGAGGAGCTGCGATCCCCTGTAGGAGGAGAGGCATTCTGATTTCGGGTGTTCTCAGCCTTTTTGCACTGGTTTCTTCCCATTTTTTGTGGATTTATCCACCTGTCGTCTTTGTAATTGCCGCTTTTCAGATTGGGTCTCTGAGTGGACGTCCGGCTTGTTGGTGATGAAGTTTTTTCTGTTTCTTAGTTTTCCTTCGGCAGACGCCCCTTCCCCACAGAGCTGGGCCTTCCCGGGTTCAGCTGTGCTTGTTCTCAGTCCTCAGCACTTCCAATTGCTGTTCTCCTTGTGGGGATGGGACCAGCCGAGCCCGTCCATCCGTATACTCCACACTGGGAAGCACTGTGCTGGGGCACCGGCAAAACAGCTGTGCCAGCCAAAAGAGTCGCACTGGCGACCCATGTGGCTCCTCTGCCGGGAATCTCCCGGTCTGTGGGCAACAAAAATTCATCGGAAAGTGCGGCATCCACTCGTTCTCTGCGCTTTCACTGGGAGCTACATTCCTGAGCTGTTGCTAATCTGCCATCTTGGATCTCTCTCCTCAAGGCAGGGACCTTTCTAACCATGAACATGAAGAAGCAATATGGCTGAATGGCTAAAATCCTAGACTGTGGGCCAGCCACGTGGGTTTGACTCCTAGCATTTCGTTAAATCTTCTTTCAAGGTTCTTAGTTTCTTTGCATTGGGTTAGAACATGTTCTTTTAGTTCACAGAAGTTTCTTATTATCCACCTTCTGAAACCTGATTCTGACAGATCATCACACTCATTCTCTGTCAGGCCTTTTTCCCTTGCTAATGAGGAGCTGCAATCCCCTGTAGGAGGAGAGGCATTCTGATTTCGGGTGTTCTCAGCCTTTTTGCACTAGTTTCTTCCCATTTTTGTAGATTTATCCACCTGTCATCTTTGTAATTGCTGACTTTCAGATTGGGTCTCTGAGTGGACGTCTGGCTTGTTGGTGATGAAGTTTTTTCTGCTTCTTAGTTTTCCTTCAGTGGACACCCCTTCCCCACAGAGCTAGGTCTTCCTGGGTTCGGCTGTGCTTGCTGTGAAAACTCTCAGTCCTCAGCACTTTCAATTGCTGTTCTCCTTGTGGGGATGGGACCAGCCGAGCCCGACTAAAAGGGCACCCAGTCCTGTACACTCCGCACTGAGAAGCACCGTGCTGGGGCGCCAGCCAAAAGAGTCGCGCTGGCGACCCGTGTGGCTCCTCTGCTGGGTATCTCCCAGTTTATGGGCAACAAAAATTCGTCTGAAATTGTGGCGTCCTCTTGCTCTCTGCGCTTTCCCTGGGGGCTACAGTGCTGAGCTGCTGCTAAGCGAAGCGGCCATCTCGGATCTCTCTCCCTCGTGGTGGTTTTGTTTTATTGATCTCTGTAGTCTTCTTATATGTTAGAAATCATTGTTCTGCAGTTTTTTCTTTTTTTTTTTAGACAGAGTCTCGCTCTGTTGCCCAGGCTGAAGTGCCATAGTGCAATCTCTACTTACTGCAACCTCCCCCTCCCAGGTTCAAGCCATTCTTGTTCCCCAGCCTCCTAAGTAGCTGGGATTACAGGTGTGCACCACTGTGGTTGGCCAGAAACAGTTGTTTTCTAAGTAATAAAAGATCATATGTAAAAATACTTATCCCAGGGCCTGGCTCATGGTGAACATTCAGTATATTTTAGCTGTCATTACACAGGTAAGTTTGCAAAGATATAAATTTAGCCTTATGAGATCTAGTAGGAAAGGGATATGAACTTGGGATGGTTGAAGGAATGCTGCAGGTGGGAGGCATGGAAAAGACGGTCACGTCTGTCATTTACCAATGAGGACACTGAGTTCGTGAAACAGTTGCCTCCTTGACGGTCCAGGACAAGACTACGCTCAGTGTTGGGTCTCCCTCCCTCCCCCTCTCCTTCTTTCCTCTCCTGGAAATGTTGACTTTTTGGTTTTCAGTTATTCATAGCTATGTCTTGAGTACCCACCTACCCTGGACTGGGGACAGGGAATCAGCAGAGGTACAGACTGGGCTGTGGCTCAAGGAGCAGAGGGGTCTTCAGGGAGACAGTCACCGGTCACATGGGTGTGTTCATTGCAGTTGTGGTCAGTGCCCCATAGGAGACATCCAAGGAGCTAGTGTAGGTGGCTCAGCGCCATGGAGGGGGTCAGGGAAAGCCTTTTTGTGAAAGTAGCATTTGAGCTGAAATCTAAAGAAGAATAAGTAGGTGACGCTGTAGGCCAGTGCAGTGGCTCATGCCTGTAATCCCAGCACTGTGGGAAGCCGAGGTAGGCGGATCACTTGACGTCAGGAGTTAGAGACCAGCCTGGCCAACGTAGTGAAACCCCATCTCTACTAAAAATACAAAAATAGCTGGGTGTGGTGGCATGTGCCTGTAATCCCAGTTACTCAGGAGGCTGAGAGGAGAATCACTTGAACCCGGGAGGCAGAGGTTGCAGTGAGCTGAGATCATGGCACTGCATTCCAGTGTGGGCGACAGAGCAAAACTCTGTCTCAAAAACAAAACAAAACAAAAAAAAACAAAACAAGAAATAAGTAGGTGAGGCCAGGCATGGTGGCTCACACCTGTAATCCCAGTACTTTGGGAGGCCAAGGCGAGAGGATCACTTGAGCCCAGGAGTTAGAGACCAGCCTGGGCAACGTAGTGAGACCCGCCCGACCCCGCACTACAAGAAATTTAAAAATTAGCTGGGCATAATGGCGTGCCTCTGTAGTCCCAGCTACTTAGGAGGCTGGGGCAGAAGGATTGCTTGAGCCTGAGAGGTCAAGGCTTTGGTGAGCTATGATCGCATGCACCACCGCATTCCAGCCTGGGCAACAGAGTGAGTGCAAAGGACCTGAGGCAGGGAGGCGCCTGAAACATTGAGGCATCCAAACAGGTCAGCGCTGATACCGAATTAATTCCCTGCTATCCACCTCCCACCCACTTTCTCCTCGCAGACATGAAGACCATTCAGATGACGTTCGGTTTATTTGCGAAAGGGAAGCTGTCTGGCTCTTTAGCTTTCTTTACCTCTGCACCATGGAGCTCTTCCCCATTGAAGTCAGGTGAGAAGACAGATGGAGCTCTAGGACCTAAAGGGCAGCCTCCATCCCTCAGAGCTCCGAGCTAGGCATCTGGGGAAACCAGCCTCCATTAGGAGAGGGCTTTATGGTGTCCCATCTCAAAGGAGCAGGTGCATGGAGCTATTTTATTATGATTTCAATCATCACACAGCTGTGCATTCCCAGTTCTTATGGCAGGCTCTCTCTCTGCAGGTAGATGGGGGATGAGGGTTGAGATTTTCAGCACTCGCTGGGGCTCCTGCCTCGTGCCCCTGGTCTACATCCTCAGCAGCCACAGCCCAGTGCTACAGCCCTTGGAGTCTGGCCTGGCTTCTTCCTCGTGGAGACCAATAACCTGCCATTGCCAGACACCACCCAGGAGACAGAGCAGAAGGGGGACCCTGCCCACCCCATCTCTCCAGCACTTCGGAAAGCCCTTGTGGCTGGTGGGGGATGGGGCAGTGGGGTCATTTATTTCTCCTTTGGCAAGGGCAGGGACCAATGGAGAATCCCCTGGCCCATGTTGGGACCCCAGGGCAGTCTCCACTGTTCCTGACCCGCTGTCTGTAAATAAAAACAGCTTCCAGTTCACTAAACTTTGTAAACTGCCTGGGAGTGTGACAAAGCACCTGGAGGCAAATCATGCAGGAGCGTGGACAGTCCTGCCAGATTCTCCCCTCACTGAACACATGGTCACAGTGGACATGGAAGGAACCCATCGCATGGCCAAATTCCCTACAGATCACTGTCGTGAGCAAGCCTGGTCAAAAGGCTGCCTGTCATTCGAGATGAATTTCAGCCATAATTGGTAAAAATGCTAACAAGTTCATCTGAACTTCTAGCAAGTCATAGTCTTTTTGCTGGTAGAGAGTCTTGTCTCAATGTTGAGGGCTGCCGACTGATCAGAGTGGTGGTTGCTAAAGGTTGGGATACCTGTGGCTATTTCTTTTCTTTTCTTTTTGAGACAGAGTCTCACTCTGTCGCCCAGGCTGGAATACAGTGGCGTGATCTCGGCTTACTGCAATCTCTGCCTCAAGGGTTCAAATGATTCTCCTGCCTCAGCCTCCTGAGTAACTGGGATTAGGGGCATGCGCCACCATGCCCGGCTAATTTTTGTATTTTTAGTAGAGATGGAGGTTTTACCATGTTGGTCAGGCTGGTCTCAAACTCCTGACCTTGTGATCTGTCCACCTCAGCCTCCCAAAGTGCTGGGATTACAGTTGTGAGCCACCGCGCCCAGCCTTTTTCTTTTTTTGAGACAGGATCTCCTTCAGTCCTTCAGACGAGTGCAGTGGTGCAATCAGCTCATTTACTGTAACTTCCAACTCCTGGGCTCAAGTGATCCTCTTGCCTCAGCCTGCCGAAGTGCTGGATTACAAGTGTAAGCCATGCCACCAGGCCAATCTATCATCTTTACAGATAAAATGGAAATAACCTGCTATCATCAGAATAAATACAATTAAAACAATGAAGTTTGCCACATAAATTGACTCACGAAAGATTTCTCTGTAGCATGTAATGCTGTTTGATTGCATTTTATCCACAGAACTTATTTCAAAATTGGAGTCACTCCTCTCAAACTTTACCATTGCTTTATCAACTAAGTTTATGTCATATTCTAAATCTCTTATTTTTTCAACAGTGTTCTCAGCACCTTCACTAGGAGTAGATTCCATCTCAAGAAGCCACTTTCTTTGCTCATCCGTAAGAAACAACTGCTCATCTGTTCAAGTTTTCTCATGAGATTGTAGCAATTCAGTCACATCTTTAGACTCTGCCCCTTATTCTGGTTATCTTGTATTTCCACCACGTCTGCAGTTCCTTCCTCCACTGCAGTCATCCATGAGAGTTGAAACCAACTTCTTCCAAACTCCTGTTAATGTTGATATTTTGAAAAGTTCTTAATGGCACCTAGAATGGTGAATCCTTTCCAGGTTTTCAGTTTACTTTGCCTAGATCCATCAGAGGAATCACTTTCCACGGCAGCTATAGCCTTACAACATCTTTGTAGTTGTTTTTTTTTCTCTTTTTCTTTTATTTACTTATTTTTTGAGACAAAGTCTCACTCTGTTGCCCAAGCTGGAGTGCAGTGGCTCAATCTTGGCCCACTGCAACCTCCACCTCCTGAGTTCAAGCAAATCTCTTGCCTCAGCCTCTTGAGTAGCTGGGATTGGAGCACGTGCCACCATGCCCAACTAATTTTTGTATTTTTAGCAGAGATGAGGTTTCACCATATGGGCCAGGCTGGTCTCGATCTCCTGACCTTGTGGTCTGCCCATCTTGGTCTCCCAAAGGGCTGGAGTTATAGGCATGAGCCACTGCGCCCAGCCAAAATTACATAAAATTTAAAATGTAATACCTCAGCTTCCAGTCTAAGTGCTCAGTAGCCATGTGGGGCTGGCAGCTACTGAATCCAGCAGCACAGATCCAGAACATTTCCATCATCGCCCTCCTCCTGCTGCTTCTGCTCCAGCGTTGGTGTCCCACTGACAAAGTGCCACTGGCACAAAGTCTCCCTCATTTGCAAGAGGAGCCTCTCTCCTAATGAGTCCTAAATGCTTTTAACGAATAAGGTAATGCATGATGTTATGGGTGATTTCCTACCATTCTAGACGGAAGTTCTGTGCAAGAGAGGATGACTATGCAGAATTGCAAAAGAAGGAAAAAAGTTTCAATAATGCTTTCATTGTTGTCTCCTTAGGGCTGCCTTTTTGGGTTCCCAGGACTACCTCTCTCTTAGCAAGCACACACTCATGGGCAACCCAAGGTCAGTTGTCAGATAATCCTAGCCCACACCCAGCTCGCTCAGGAGAGGGCACCCATCCAGGTCTCCTGGCTCCCCAGTCAGGGCTGTTGCTAGCATACTCCTCCCCTCATGGCTGTCCGCAGGTCTCAGAAGGGTATGGTGAGGATTATAATACAGCCCCATTGAGCAGAAATGGAGCAGCTGAGAAGCACAGTCCCAAAGAAGGGCAGCTCACCAGAGTGGTCCCAACCCGATGCTGGCTTCAAGCAAAGGGACCCTCTGGCATTAGCTGGGAACAACTGTGAACACAGCCAGCTTCGTGGGCGTGCAGCCTGTACAACTGCATAGAGCCTGAGTTCAGAAGAGTCCCACATTTGCCTCATGTTCTGCTTGAACTCCTGACCTCAAGTGATCCACCTGCCTCAGCCTAGAAGAAAACAGGAGAAAATCTCTGTGATATTGGGTTATGCAAAATTTTTTAGGAAAACAAAAAGCATAAACCATAAAAGAAAAAAAATGGTAAACTGGATTTCATCAAAATTAAAAATATCTCTTCAATGGCCGGGTGCGGTGGCTCACACCTGTAATCCCAGCACTTTGGGAGCCCTAGGTGGACAGATCACTTGAGGTCAGGAGTTCAAGACCAGCCTGGCCAATGTGGTGAAACCCCATCTCTGCTAAAAATACAAAAATTAGCCAGGTGTGGTGGCAGGCACCTATAGTCCCAGCTACTCGGGACGGTGAAGCAGGAGAATTGCTTGAGTTTAGGAAGCGAAGTTCGCAGTGAGTTGAGATTGTACTGCTGCACTCCAGCCTGGGTGACAGACAGGGATTCTGTCTCAAAAAAGATGAAAGAAAGAAAGGAAAGAAAGGAAGGAAGGAAGGAAAGAAGAGAGAGAGAGAGAGAGAAAGGAAGGAAGGAGAGCACATGAGAGAGAGAGAAAGAGAAAGGAAGGAAGGAAAAGAAAGTAAAGAAAGAAAGAAAGGAAGGAAGGAAGGAAGAAACAGAAAGGAAGGAAGAAAGGAGGGAAGGAAGGAAAGAAAGAAAAAAAAATAGGCCTATTGGGTCAGATTGAGAAGGTTACTCTTCATCCTAAAAGTAAGAGGAACTCACTGACAGGGTCCTAAGGGAACGGGAATACTGACATGATCATTTCAAGCAACTCACAGGGGCCTCAATAGGGAGAACTATGGGCGGTGAGCGTGGGTAACAGTCATGGCACACAGGGCTGCCTAAGGAGTAAAGATAACCAGGGAGAAGTAGCCAACAAGATGCCCATCCTAGCTGCTGTTATTCCCTCTCAGCTCCCACCACCTTTACCACAGGTATAACTCAGTGCCTCGGACATAGTAGTAACTTAATAAACAGTTGCTAATAGGTTCAAGGTTTAGAGCTTTGGGTTTTTTTGAGACGGAGTCTTGCTCTGTCACCAGGCTGGAGTGCAGTGGCACAGTCTCAGCTCACTGCAACCTCCACCTCCTGGATTCAAGCAATTCTCTTGCCTCAGCCTCCTGAGTAGCTGTGATTATAGGCATCATGCCCAGCTAAATTTTGTATTTTTAGTAGAAATGAGTTTCCCATGTTGGCCAGGTTGAACTCCTGACCTCAGGTGATCTGCCCACCTCGGTCTCCCAAAGTGCTGGGATTACAGGCATAAGCCACCATGCCCAGCCCAAGCTTTGTTTCTTTAAATCTTGCCTCCCACTATGCGCAAAGCCTTAGTTTCAGATAACAGCATAGGGGGAATTTGGGAGGAAGAAATTTTGAATAACAACAATACTGATGTCGGCAAGCATGCGGGAAAAAAAGGGAACTCTTTTTTGTTGTTGTTGAGACGGGAGCCTTGTTCTGTTGCCCAGGCTGGAGTGCAGTGGCGCAACCTTGGCTCACAGCAACCTCCACCTCCCAAGTTCAAGATTCTCTTGCCTCAGCCTTCCAAGTATCTGGGACTACGGATGCCCACCGCCACTCCCAGTGAATTTTTTGTATTTTTAGTAGATACAAGGTTTCACCATTTTGGCCAGGCTGGTCTCAAACTCCTGACCTCAAGTGAGCCACCTATCTCAGCCTCTCAAAGTACAGGGATTTCAGGCATGAGCCACCACACCCAGCTGAAAAGGTAACTCTTATACACTGTTGGGGAACTGTAAATTAGCACAACCTCTATGGAAGACAATACAACAATTTCTCAAAGAACTAAAAAATAGAACTAACATGCACTCCAGCAATTCCACTACCTAGCATCTATCCAAAGGAAAAGCAACCATTACATCAAAAAGGTACCTGCACTGGTGCGTTTCCCACAGCACTATTCACAAAGCAAAGATATTGAATCAACCTAAGCACCCATCAACAGATGATTGGATAAAGAGAATGTGGGACATATACACTGTGTAATACTATTGGGTCATAAAAATGAATGAAATCATGTCATTTGCAGCTACATGGATGGAACTGGAGGCCATTAAGTAAAACAAGTCAGACACAGAAAGACAAATGCTACACATTCTCACTTCTAAGAGGGAGCTACATAATATGTACACATGTGTGCAGAGTGTGGAATGGTAGACAACTGCAGCTCCGAAGGGTGAGAGGGTGGGGGTAGACGATCAGAGATACCTGCATGGGTACAATGTGTGTTATTTAGGTGATGGATACCCTGAAAGCCCTGACTTCACCATTACACAATCTATGCATGTAACAAAATTATATTTGCACCCCATAAATTTATACACATTAAATAAATAAATATTATTTAAAAATCCTGGAGAAACTCAGACCAGACCCCGAAGACCATGCCACATTGCCGCCACCTGGTGGCAATATGCCTGCATAGAGCAGTGCCTCCCCAAATTCGCAAATCTCTGCTTCTGGAGAGCATCAAAAATAAAGTGTACTTACACTACTGAACTGAACACTTACAAATGGTTAAGATGATACATGTTATGTGCTTTTTAAAAAAATTATTTATTTATTTATTTTTAAAGACGGGGTTTCACCATGTTGGTCAGGCTGAACTTCCAACCTCAGGTGATCCACCCACCTCGGCCTCCCCAGAGCGCTGGGATTACAGGCGTGAGCCACCGTGCCCAGCCTATTATGTGCTTTAACCACAATTAAAACACATAGATGGCCGGCGAGGTGGCTCACGCCTGTAATCTCAGCATTTTGGGAGGCCAAGGGAGGTGAATCACTTGAGGTCAGGGGTTCGAAACCAGCCAAGCCAACATAGCAAAACCCCGTCTCTACTAAAAATACGAAATTAGCCAGGCATGGTGGCACACGCCTGAAATCTCAGCTACTTGGGAGGCTGAGGTTGAACTTGTGAGGTGGAGGTTGCAGTGAGCTAAGATCCCACCACTGCACTCCAGCCTGGGCAACAAGAGGGAAACTCCATCTCAAAAAAAAAAAAAGGCATAGATAAAAGTGTAAAATAAATAAAAGTATAAAATAGGTCTGGCGTGGTGGCTCACGCCTGTAATCCCAACACGTTGGGAGGCTGAGGCAGGTGGATTGCCTGAGCCCAGGAGCTCAAGACCAGCCTGGGCAACATGCTGAAACCCCATCCCTACAGCAACAACAAAAACAACCAACCAAACAAAAAACACTGTAAAACTCCATCTCTTAAAAAAAAAAAAAAAAAAAAAAAAAATTAGCTGGGTCGTGGTAGCGGGTACCTGTAGTCCCAGCTGCTTGAGAGGCCATGTATGGTGGGAGAATTGAGTGAGCCCCGGGAGGTCAAGGCTGCAGTGAGTCGTGATCAAGCCACTGCACTCCATGTTCCGTCTGATTTCCACTTTGTGTTCACTCCGGATGGGCTACAGAATACATGTGGCCAACCCACCCTGTGTGTCCTAATAACAATGTACAATTGGACCCTGGCATTAACCTCTTTTAAACATTTCACACTAACTAAGGTGAGGTCCATGAGGTCCCCATTTGCAGAGTCCAGGAAGGTCAACCACAGGAGCTGTTGGTAAATTTCACTCCATTGTTGCCTGAGAGCTCAACACAATAGTTTCTGTTAACCTACCCAGATTTAATGAAAAGGAACTGGTCCACAGTTTACTTTCTGTTACTTACCAGCTTTGTAACCTCCGGCGAATCACCTCTCTTGAGTTTATGGAATCTCCATCATTCAAATGGGATTTACAGATAAAATCCCACTATATATACCACATTTTATTTATCCATCCATCAGTTGATAGATATTTGGGTTAGTTCTATTCCTTGGTCATGATAACTAGTTCTGCTGTTAATATTCTTGTAGAAGTATTTGTGTATACATACACTTTTTTTTTTTTTTTTTTTTTTGAGAGCCTTGCCCTGTTGTCTGGGCTGGAGTGCAGTGGTACGATCTTGGCTCACTGCCACCCCTGCCTCCCAGGCTCAAGCAATTCTTGTGCCTCAGCCTCCTGAGTAACTGGGATTACAGACTGTTTTCCACTGCCACTGTACCATTTTGCATTTCTACCAGCATGTTTAAAGTCTCCAATTTCTCTACATCCCAAGTCTCTGTTACTCGGACTGGAGTGCAATGGCGCGATCTTGGCTCACTGCAACCTCTGCCTCCCGGGTTCAAGATTCTCCTACCTCAGCCTCCTGAGTAGCTGAGACTACAGGTGCACACTACCATACCTGGCTAATTTTTTGTATTTTCAGTAGAGATGGGTTTCACTATGTTGGCTAGACTGGTCTCGAAATCCTGACCTCGTGATCTGCCCACCTCAGCCTCCCAAAGTGCTGGGATTCCAGGCGTGAGCAACCATGCCCAGCCTATTGTCATCTTTTTTATTATAACCATCCTTGTGGGTACGAAGTAATATGATTACATTTCCCTAATGACTAACGAAGTTGAGCATCTTTTTGTGTGCTTATTGCCTATTTGCATATCTTCATTGGAGAAATGTCTATTTTAGTATTTTGCCCATTTTTTCATTGGATTATTTGTCTTTTTATTATTGAGTTGTAACAATTCTTTATAAGTGTCTCCGGATACTAGACACTTCTCGAATATATGATTTGCAAATATTTTCTCCCATTCCGTGGATTGTCTTTTCACTTTGTTAATAGTGATCTTTGATGCACAAAAGTTAATACATTATCTTTTAAAATAAATTATTATGATTCAAGTGACACATTTTTTATATGTATATATTTTATTGCATCTTAGGTTTTGGGGCACATGTGAAGAACATGCAAGATTGTTGCACAGGTACATACACGACAATGTGGTTTGCTGCCTTCCTCCCCATCACCTATATCTGGCATTTCTTCCCATGTTATCCCTCCCCAACTCCCCACCCTCACTGTCCCTCCCCTAGTTCCCCCACCACAGACCCCAGTGTGTGAAGCTCACCTCTCTGTGTCCATGTGTTCTCATTGTTCAATACCCACCTGTGAGTGAGAACATGCGGTGTTTGATTTTCTGTTCTTGTGAAGTGACACATTTTCTTACACCCATCAGCAGGAGAAAATCATTCCTTTGTGGTGTTGGATACAATTCAGCAGTCATTCCTAATAAACTCTCTACGTAAAACAGAACTAGATGAAAACAACAAAACTCTGATTATACTTTTTTTTTTTTTTTGGCTGTAAGTTTATTCAATGCAAAATAATCCTCTCCAATTTCATTGACATGGCTGACCACGTCCACGACCAAATCTGCCTCTAATTTGGAATTTGGTTGCTGACCCAGCCCCAGCCTCAGCAGTCTTGTCGGCACCAGGTGGCACAGCACTCCGTCTGTAGGTATCTCTGTCGGCTTCCCCTTTTGTGAGTCTTGCAGGTCGCTCATCTTCCAGACCTTTAGGCCAAGGCCTGCCTGTCTCTGGATGGCTGCAGCATAGGGTGGCAAACACGATCTCTGGGGGCAGATGGAGGTAATCACATAGATACTGGATACCCTCATTGGTAAGGTACCAGTAGAAATGTCTCCAGGCAAACTATTCCTTC
The DNA here is from genome assembly GCA_004027715.1 of Plecturocebus donacophilus. NCBI lineage: Eukaryota > Metazoa > Chordata > Mammalia > Primates > Pitheciidae > Plecturocebus > Plecturocebus donacophilus. The sequence continues at coordinate 12,164 of PVKP010010993.1, forward strand.
ATGTAGCCTCAGGACTTGAGAGACTGCATGGCCTTCATGACATGAAGGTTGGGCACATTCTTGTCTGCCAGCTCTGGGTGCTTAGGCATGTGGACATCCTTCTTGGCCACCATGACTCCCTTCTTAAAAAGGAGCTCTTAAATGGCAATCCAGTTCTTCTTAGGCATCAACATCAAAGTGGCTGTAGAGGCTGAGGCTGGAAAAGACTTTTTTTAGACAGTTTTACTCTGTTGCCCAGAGTGGAGTGCAGTGGCATAATCTCAGCTCACTGCAACCTCTGCCTCCTGGGTTCAAGCAATTCTTCTGCCTCAACCTCCTGAGTAGCTGAGACTACAGGCACCCACCACCACACCTGGCTAATTTTGTATTTTTTTTTTTTAGTAGAGACGGGGTTTCACCATGTTGGCCAGGCTGGTCTTAAACTCTCGATCTCAGGTGATCCGCTCACCTTGGCCTCCCAAAGTGCGGTGATTACAGGTGTGAGCCACCATGCCCAGCCTGATTATGCATCTTTTTTTGAGATGGAGTTTTCACTCTTGTTGCCCAGACTGGAGTCTAATGGCACGATCTCAATGCACTGCAACCTCCATCTCCTGGGTTCAAGTGATTCTCCTGCCTTAGCCTCCCAAGTAGCTGGGATTACAGGCACCTGCCACCATGCTCGGCTAATTTTTGTATTTTTAGTAGAGACAGGGTTTCACCATATTGACCAGGCTGGCCTTGAACTCCTGGCCTCGTGATCTGCCCGCCTTGGCCTCCCAAAGTGCTAGGATTACAGGTGTGAGCCACCATGCCCAGCCTTAACTCTTTTCTTACTAACAAAATTTATATATTGATGGGATAGCAATGTGTTCCCTCAATAATATTACAATATAACTTATAAACTTACATTTCCCAGCCTCCTTTAAAGATATGGCTATGTGGCTAAAATCTAAGGAAAAGTGGTTGGGAAGTACTTCTAGAAAGACTCCTCTTCAAAAAGGGATAGACAATGGTTTGCGAAAGTCATTTTTTTCTTTTTTCTATTTTTGTTTAATTTCTCTTTTCACTCTCTTTTCTAGTTTATTTTTAAAACTGTTATTTGCCCGTTCTTCTTCCTACTTTCTGCTAGCTGGAATGGAATATGAATCTGATGGCTGGAATTCCAGAAGCCCTCTTGGACTATGAGGTGACCTTAAGGTTGAAGATTGATTGGAGGACAGTGGAGCAGAAAGATGGAGGCCTGATGAACTTGAAGTCACCATTTTAGTCCTGGGTTACCTATCTCTGAAATTATTTCATCTGACAGAGCGATAAACTTGTTTTGTCCCAGCTACTATTGTTTTAGGACTTGGCTATGTCACAGATCTAAAACCCACTTGATTTACTCCTGCAATCAAAATACTATATTGACATAGAAAAGACAACAAATAAATCAGTGGAATAAAATAGAAAATCCAGAAACAAATTCAACTGTTTCTGGGGACCTGAGACATGAAAGATCACAGTTCAAGTCAGTTGGAGAAGAATGTTTTATTTACTAAATATAACTGCTGATAGGCTGGCTGTTTGTCAGGAATAAAACAAAGCTAAATCCTTCCTCACATCACAAATAAGATTAGTTCTAGGTGGATTAGGGATCTAAAGGCAAAATGTAAAGTAATTAAATAAACAAAAATTGGAAGAATATTTGTATAAGCTTAGGTCGAGGAGACCTTATTAAGCAAAGCAGGAAACCTAAAACCCATAAAGGAAAAGAAATGTACAATGTTGTGTAGTAGATAAAAACCACAAAGTTAAAAGATAGGCTGGGAAAAATACATATGTAACACATTTGCTATCCAGCAGTTATTGTCGATGGTGGGAAACTGCAAACATTTTCTGTAAAGAACCAGATAGTAAATATTTGAGGCATAAGGGTGTGAACCCTGAAAGAGTCAATCCTTCATGATGGATCCTCTGTGCAAATATGAATCCCTTGAGGTGGGTTCCTAAAATTGGTTTTTGTTTTTTGAGATAGGATATTGCTCTGTCACCCAGGCTGGAATGCAGAGAGGTGATTTTGACTCACTGAAACCTCGACCTCCGGGACTCAAGCGATCCCCCTGCCTCAGCCCCGGACTAGCCACCGCGGCCGGCTAATTTTTTGTAGAGAAGGGGTTTCACCATGTTGCCCAGGCTGATCTTGAACTCCTGGGCTCAAGTGATCCGCCCGCCTCGGCCTCCCAAAGTGCTGAGATTACAAGCGTCAGCCAACGCGCCCAGTCTGGAATGGATATTTTTAAGGCTCCTGATACATATTGCTAAACTCTTTTCTAGAAACGCTCTACCAGTTTACCATCCCACCAGCAGAGTATGAAGCCTACGGTTGAGATTTTTGGTTCAAATAATTAGGATGTATTTCAAGCGGAGAACCCTTTTCTCATCTTAAACTCTCTTTTAGTGACCTACCTTTACTCCCAAGCCTCCCTGGGGAATTCCCAGTCACCCACTGGGAATCTCTACCTGGAAATCCCAGAGGCACTCAAACTTAACGTGTCCAAAACTAAATTATTTCTGTCACCTTCCCACCTCATATCCCTCCAAATGCCCCAGATTCAGAAAAAATACCCAGCACTGTGGCTGGCACCACGGTGATAATCACAATAATAACCATGGCAACCAGATTCCCTACTGAAGCCATTCTTTTCGGATGAACCGCGGGCACAACAGGCAGGGATGACAAGGGGAACGGAGAAGGGAGTACATTACGTTTGAGACAGTCGAAGGCACGGGAACGACAGCGCCAACGCACAACGGAAAAAGGAAAAAGAGAGACGAACATGAACCACTGAGCTTCACCGAGCAGCCAATGCCCAAAAAACAGGTATCTGCCATTAGCACACAGACTCAGTTTTCTTACAAGTAATCCCGGAGCTTCGCGGGTTACACCCGACCTTCTCGCCCAGCGAGCGAGAACTGCGCAGCCGCCGGCGGGCTGGCCGTTAGGCGCGTGCGTAGAGTTGGCCCACACGCCCGCTAGTGCGCACGCGCCTTGGGCCGCGCGTGCGCTCGTGGGGTCCGGGAATGAGCCCCGGAAAGCAAGGGAAAGGGGGTTGGCGGTTGGAGCAGGGTCTCGCGCATGCGTGCGCTTCACGAACCATTTGGCGGGTTTTTCCTGGCCGCTCTTGTTCTGTTACCGTCACTGAAAAGCTCCGGGGTAGCTTTTAGGAAGCAGGACGTTCTCCCCAGGAAAGCGTCCTCTTGACATTTCTGCTCGCTCCATTCAGGGCGTTTGGGGGCCACCCCTTCATTATTTAAAAAAAAGCATTTCTCTGACCAACGGCCGGGGCCTTCTGACAGTGTGAGGTCTTGCTTGATCACCTGTCACGGTCCGCGGAGGGTGGAAGGATAAGAAGCCGAAGCTCTCGTCGCTCGCCACGCCCGTGGGTTTCTTGGGCGCAGGTCGGAGCTGGGTGGGCCCACTTCCCGGCCCCCGGCTTGGGCGACCATGTCCGTGTCGCCCAAGCAGCTGGCGGAGGAGCTGGAGATCTTCGGCCTCAACTGCGAGGAGGCTCTGATTGAGAAATGTGAGTCCCGCACCCCTCCCGCGCCCCAGCGGTGCTCCACGCTGTCGCCCGAGTTCCTCGGCGCGCAAAACCGAAAGGGTAGCGCTTCCAATTTCCACCTTCCCTTGAGCTGAGTTCTCGGTGTCTTGTGAGATGAAGAATCAAACTGAGTTTTGAGATTTAGGATGTGGGGACTTTGAAATGCCCACTGGGTACCAATTGAATGCCAAATGAAAAATAAGAATATGCAGCACGATTTTAAACCAACTCGGAAGTTCCCGAAAGGTGGGATTGGGATGTGCTAGATCAAAACGAGGCCCGGGTGGCAACTGAGTTTGGAAATTGTTGACACCCTGGTAAAGAAGCAAAAGGTGTGGGGGTTTTGATATGTAGCTTTTTATTCTTGGCTCCTTCCTTTCCAGCCTACACCTTAAACCTCTGCTGATCCCTCAGTTCTCTCATCAGAGCTGTTGGTGTTATGTGCAAATATGAATCCCTTGAGGTGGGTTCCTAAAATTGAATTTGAGCTTTGGAAGGAGCTTTAGGGAGCTTGTTGGCTCCCTCTGTTTACAGATGGAGAAACAGACAAGGAAAGCTAATTGCCTGAGCTGTCTGTGAAGGCAGGTGTCCTGCCGAAGAGTCCAGTGCTCCACTACAGGAGTCCATCGTGTTGGTCAAGCTGTAGAGCAGTGTAAGGAGTTATTTGAAGCAAAGCTTGGGAGATGTGGAAGTTCTAGAATTGGTATGAATGTGCACCTGCCTTAACCACGCAACACTTTGAACTTCTCATATATAAAAAGAGAATGCAAACGTTTATTTATGGTGAGAAATTCCTTTCAGAAACCAAATACTTCAAGTCTTCATGCCCAGTGCCTTCTCTCTCTCTTTTTTTTTTTTTTTTTGAGACAGAGTTTTGCTTTATCTCCCAGGCTGGAGTGCAGTGGCGCGATCTCAGCTCACTGCAGCCTCCACCTCTGGGGTTCAAGCAACTTTCCTGCCTCAGCCTCCCAAGTAGCCAGAATTACAGGCACCTGACACCAGGCCCGACTCATTTTTGTGTGTGTGTGTATTTTTAGTAGAGATGGGGTTTCACCATGTTGGCCAAGGCTGGTCTTGAATTTTTGACCTCAAGTGATCCAACCACTTCGGCCTCCCAAAGTGCTGGGATTACAGGCATGAGCCACTGCACCCGGCCCTTCACTTTTTAAAAGTAAGCTTAAGTGGAAAACCTATTATAGTCAGAAATTTACATGGTAAGCATGAAATCAACACAAGAGTAATTAGTTATGTGAACCAAATTTGTAAAGGCTTCAGGCCAAGATGCCAGTTGCTTCCATCTCATGTAGGGCTAAACTGGTGTGGCTTTGGAGTTGTGGACTTTGGATCATCAGTAGCCTCAATGGCACCTTAATGTTTCCTGACAGTCAACTGTATTTCCCTGTTCTCTTTTTTTTTTTATTTTTGAGATGGAGTCTCACCCTGTTACCAAGCTGGAATGTAGTCAGTGGCATGATCTCAGCTCACTGCAATCTCTGCCTCCTGGGTTTAAGTGATTCCTTTGCCTCAGTCTCCTGGGTAGCTGCGACTACAGGCGTGCACCACCACGCCTGGCTAATTTTTTGTATTTTTAGTAGAGACAGGGTTTCACCATGTTGGCCAGGATGATCTTGATCTCCTGACCTCATGAGCCGCCTGCCTCAGCCTCCCAAAGTGTTGGGATTACAGGTGTAAGCCACTGAGCCTGGCCCTTTTTTGTTTGTTTGTTTTTTGAGATGTAGTCTCCCTCTGTCACCCAGGCTAGAGTGCAATGGTGTGATCTTGGCTCACTACAGCCTCTATCTCCCAGGTTCCAGCGATTCTCCTGCCACAGCCTCCCAGGTAGCTAGGATTACAAGTCCACACCACCACACTTGGCTCCTTTTTGTATTTTTAGTAGAGATGGTGTTTCACTATGTTGGCCAGACTGGTCTTGAATTCCTGACCTTAGGTGATTTATCCACCCTGGCCTACCAAAGTGCAGGGATTACAGGCATGAGCTACCATGCCCAGCCCCTTGTCTCTTCACTCTGAGTCTTCCACATGACTATTTTCCACCTTCTCCTCTTTTAACATCCTTCTGTCCCACTCTCACTCTCAGCTGACAAACTTCTATTTTTTGCTGAAAAAAAAAAAAAATAGAAGCATTAGAAAACTTCGGTCAACCACCACCATTACATCTCACTGACCCATATCTGTGGCATATACCTAGCCTTCTTTCCTATTACAATGAATAAACTCTCCATATTCCTAGCAAAGTCCAAGCCCACCACTTGAGTCCTAAACCCCATTCCTTCTCACCTAATTAAGGACATCACTGGTAATTCTCCTCTCTTAGATATTTCTATTTTTCTCTCTACAAGATTTTTTTCCCTACTAGTATAGAAATATGCTTCCAATCCTGCCTTTAAAATACTCTGTTGACCCTACTTCCCACTCCAGTTCTCTCCTTCCCAGTTACAGCAGACCTCAAAAGGGTCTTGCCATCTTTTTTTTTTTTAACTTTAAGTTCTGGGGTACATGTGCAGAACATGCAGGTTTGTTACATTAGGTATACACGTGCCATGGTGGTTTGCTGTGCCTATCAACCTGTCATCTACATTAAGTATTTCTCCTAATGCTATCCCTCCCTTACCCCCACTCCCTGCCACCCGTCCCCTATCCCCCCACCCCCCGACAGGCTCAGGTGTGTGATGTTCCCTTCCTTGTGTCCATGTGTTTTCATTGTTCAACACCCACTTATGAGTGAGATCATGTGGTGTTTGGTTTTCTGTTCTTGTGTCAGTTTGCTGAGAATGGTGGTTTCCAGTTTCATCCATGTCCCTGCAAAGGACATGAACTCATCCTTTTTTATGGCTGCATAGTATTCCATGGTGTATATGTACCACTTTTTCTTTATCCAGTCTATCATTGATGAGCATTTGGGTTGGTTCCAAATCTTTGCTATTGTGAACAGTGCTGCAGTAAACATAGGTGTACATGTATCTTTTAATAGGATGATTTTTAATCCTTTGGGTATATACCCAGTAATGGGATTGCTGGGTCAAATGGTATTTCTAGATCTAGATCCTTGAGGAATTGCCACACTGTCTTCCACAATGGTTGAACTAATTTACACTCCCACCAACAGAGTAAAAGTGTTCCTATTTTTCTACATCCTCTTTAGCATCTGTTGTCTCCTAATTTTTCAATGATCGCCATTCTAACTGGCGTGAGATGGTATTTCAATGTGGTTTTGATTTGCATTTCTCCAATGACCAGTGATGATGAGCTTTTTTTCATATGTTTGTTGGCTGCATAAATGTCTTATTTTGAGAAGTGTCTGTTCATATACTTCACCCAAAAAGATGGAACGCTTCACAAGTTTGCATGTCATCCTTGCAGAGGGGCCATGCTAATCTTCTCTGTATTGTTCCAGTTTTAGTGTATGTACTGCAGACGTGAGCACAGGTCTTGCCATCTTTAAATATTTCCTCCTTAAATCCATTTCAGTAAGTTCTTTTGTTGCCACCACTTCTCTACTCCAGATTACCAGTGACCTTCACCTTGCTAAAAACTGGTGATGAATTCTCAGTCCTCATCTTGAATTAGCAACAGCACTTGACTGTTTGTCATTTTTTCTTTTTTTAAACACATTTTTCTCTTACCGTCTTAGGCACTACTAGTTTTTCATTTTCTTTTTTGCTGAGATAGGGTCTTGCTCTGTTGCCCAGGCTGGAGTGTAATGGCCAAATCACAGCTCATTGCAGCCTCAACCTCCTTGGCTCAAGCAGTCTTTCCACCTCAGCTCCTGAGTAGTTGGAACTACAGGCACGTGCCACCAAGGCCAGCTAATTTTTGTATTTTTTTGTAGAAACAGGGTTTCATCATGTTGCCCAAGCTGGTCTCGAATTCCTGGGCTCAAACAATCTGCCCACCTCAACCTTCCAAAGTGCTGGGATTACAGGCATGAGCCACTGTACCCAGCTTACTCCTAGTTTTTCTTCAGCTTTGCTTGTGTCACCACTTCTCAGGCTTTACAGATTCATCCTCAGAGGCCCTAAGGCACCCCAAGACTCAAGTGTGGAATCTTTTCTTCCTTCTAGATACACTCACTCCCTTGATGATCTCACTTGGAGTCTCACAGCTTTATATCCCATGTATTTACTGATGGTTCCCAAATTTATATCTTAGCCTGGACCTCTTGCCTGAACTGCAGGCTGGTCTTTTCAACAGCCTACTGTCTCCAGTTGTATGTCTAAATGGCATCTCAAACTCTGCATGTCTAAAACTAAGCTCGTGGTATCTCCTCTCTCTCCCCAGAATAGTTCCTCCTGCTCTTTTCCCCATCTTGGATAATAGGGACGCCACTCTTCCTATTGTACAGGCTAAAAATATCAGCATCATCCTTGACTTCCTTTTCTCACACCTTACATTCAGTTAACAGATCCCACTGGCTTTCCTTTCAGTTTGTAAAGTCCTGTCCAGAGTTCAAACACTTCTCGCCATCTCCACTGCCACCACCTTAGTCCAAGCCACATCATCTCTCACCTGGGCTGTGCTGTGATTCTCTTAATTGGTCCCCCTGATTTTGCCCTCGTCCCCTTCTGTTTTCCCCCAGTAGTAAGCTTTGTGAGGACAAGGGTGCTTCTGTCTTGTTTCTCGTTGCCCAGAACAATGCCTGTCACTAATAGATTCTGCATAAACATTGGTTGAGTAAACAGGATTATTTATGCTTTTCGAGGTGAAAGCTGCAATAAATTAACTAAGTTTTTACTTGTCCAATTTTCCTTCCTACAGTGGTAGAGCTTTGTGTTCAGTATGGGCAGAATGAGGAGGGAATGGTAAGCGAGCTTATAGCCTTCTGCACCAGCACACATAAAGATGGCCTTACCTCAGAGATCCTGAAGTCTTTTGAGCATGAGGTAAGAACAAAATGAAAGCAAACTAATAACATGATTCTCCATTTCTGCTCTACAGGGGAGGCATTGTGATATGTCTAGAAGACTGTGAGATTTTGAGTCAGACCTGGATTCCAGGCCCACTATGAGCTTGGACCAACTACTTAGTGTCCCTGAGCCTCAGTTTCCTCTTCTGTCATTGGGTCTAATAATCTGTGTGTTTTATGATTGTTAAAAGAATTAAATGAGAATGGGCTGGGCACGGTGGCTCACACCTGTAATCCCAGCACTTTGGGAGGCTGAGGCGAGTAGATCATCTGATGTCATCAGGAGTTCGAGGCCAGCCTGGCCAACATGGTGGAACTATGTTGACTAAAAATACAAAAAACTAGCCAGTCATGGTGGCACACACCTGTAGTCGCAGCTACTCGGGAGGCTAAGGCAGGAGAATCACTTGAACCTAAGAGGCAGAGGTGGCAGTGAGCTGAAATTACACCACTGTGCTACGGCCTGGGTGACAGAGCAAGACTCCGTCTCAAGAAAAAAAAATAATAAAAGAATTAAATGAGAATGGACATAAAGCACTTAAAACTATTCCCAGCAGGTGATAAGTCTTCACCAAATAATTGGTATTATTAGGATTGTTATGTGTTACAGACAGTCATGGGATATCTTTGTTTTTAGTCTGTATATATCTTAATTCTTTGAGGAATGTTATATCTTTGATTATATTTTGAAGACCTTTTATTATCTCAAGGCTTTGGAAAAATGCCTCCGCTATTATTTGACTATGAAGTCATATATTCACTATCTTTTCTTTTTCAGTTTCTGAGCAAAAGATTGTCCAAAGCCCGGCACAGTGCCTGCAAGGAGAGTGGCCATGCGGGAGCTAGAGACATTGTTTCCATTCAAGAGCTGTATCCTTTCTGCTGAAGGTCTTTGCATCAAGCTACATGTTGTATTTTGTAATTTGTCTGTAGTTGCATGTGTAATTTAAAAACAAATAATAAGTCCAGGCATGGTGGCTGATGCCTGTAATCTCAGCACTTTGTGAGGCCGAGGCAAGCAGATCACTTGAGCCCAGGAATTCATGACCAGCCTGGGCAACACAGTGAAACCCCATCTCTACTAAAAGTACAAATTTTTTTTCTTTTTTTCTTTTTCTTTTTTTTTTGAGACGGAGTTTTGTTCCTTTTGCCCAGGTTTTCATACAGTGGTGCGACCTCAACTCACTGCAACTTCCACCTTTCTGCTTGAAGTGATTCTCTTGCCTCAGCCTCCTGAGTAGCTGGGATTACAGGTTCATGCCATCCCGCCCAGCTAATTTTGACCTTTTTTTTTTTTTTTTAGTAGAGACAGGGTTTCACCATGTTGGACAGGCTGGTCTCAAACTCCTGACCTCAGGTGATCTGCCCACCTCAGCCTCCCAAAGTGTTGGGATTATACGCGTGAGCCACCGTGCTTGGCCAAAGTACAAATTAAAAAAAAAAAATTAGTTGGTGTGGTGGTACCCGCCTGTAGACCCAGCTACTTGGGAGGCTGAGGTGGGAGAATTGCTTGAACCCAGGAGGCGGAAGTTGCAATGAGTCGAGAGCACGCCACTGCACTTCAGCCTGGGTGACAGAGGAAACCCCATCTCAAAAAATAATATTAACAATAATTGTAAAAATTACCTAATATTGAGACTTCTTATAACAATCAGCCCTTGCCTTATATGAAGGTTTATTATTGTTTTTCTTGACCAGTGTTCTTAGAATTGAAGTGGAAGAAGAAGAGGAAATCCTCTTGAACTCGTATACCACACCATCAAAGGTAAGTAAACAGTGTTTTACAAGTAACATTTTAAAATAGGTTATCACAACATTTGAAGATCTGAGGGGGAAAAAATCAACCACTCTCATGCATTTCCTACCATATTTCCTCTTATATAGCTTCCTTTCTGATCATATGCATAAATGTTTTACATAATGGCAGTACTTACAAACAGATAGCTATCCTGCTTTTCTCAACACAACATGAAACATTTCTATAACTATAATTACTCCATAATTTCCCTTTTTAAATAGTTGCAAGTTTTATGCTATGATTGAATAATTCAGTTATGTGTTAGATCCCAATGTGAAAGGTCAAGTAGGGTAGTGAAAAAGCATTGCCTTCAAAGTCTGAGTCAGAAGCCCTAGGTGGCCTTGAGTGAGTTGTTTTATCTCTGAGTCACTGTTTCCTTATCCATAATATCAGGATTCATTCATTCAGTTATCCAGCAACAATTGTGTACTGCACTAGACACTGGGAATGAAACAGACATGGATGGGCTCTGCCCTCAGGAAGCTGACAGCCAGTGCACAATATCCCCCAGCTTGGAGGGCTTGAAGAGGAAGGGAATGGTTAAAGCACCAGGCCCTATGCAATATATTCAGTAATAGTAATTATTCTTTATACTAACTAAATAAATTTCTAGAAATTCATGAACATGGAGTGAGCCTTAATTATTCAAAGTAAATTACATCATAAGAAAGAAGGTAAGGGCTGGGTGCAGTGGCTCATGCCTGTAATTTCAGCACTCTGGGAGACCAAGACAGAACAATTTTGAGCCCAGGAGTTCAAGACCACACTGGGTGACATAGTGAGACCTCATCTCTATAACAATAATTTTTTTTTAAAAGTTGGGTATGGTGGTGCACACCGGTAAGTCCCAGCTCCTTGGGAAGCTGAGGTGGCAAGATCACTTGAGCCCAAGAGGTTGAAGCTTCCATGAGCAGAGATCATGCCACTGCTCTACAGCCTGGGTGACAAAATGAGACCCTGTCTCAAGAAGAAAGAAGGCAAATAGTTTAGATATGCCTGTGGAGAGCAAGAAAGCCAAAAATGTGCCTTACGAAGTTGCTAACACAAAACCAGGTGCATATAATATTAAAATAAATAATTAGGTGTTTGTTAGAGTTTCTTCAGATTAGAGAGACTATAATTCATTTGATTTTTCCACATAAAGTAGTTTTCTGAGTCCATATCCCAGTGAAGGACACTTCCATTCTTCCATTGGTTCAGGCCAAGAACCTTGGAAACCTCACCGAATCCTTTTTCTCTTACACCCCACATCCAACTTATTCCAGTCATCCCTCTCCGGGATTTGGCCACCTCTTACCACTTCCACAGTCACCACCAGGTCCACTGCTACCACCAGGTTCACAGCATCATTGTCTCCTTCTGAATGATTGGGACAGCCTCCTAACTAGCCCTTAGCTTCTTTCTGCAATGTCTGCCTCTAACCGACTCTACCCGGAAGCCAGAGTGATCCTTTCCAGTGAAAGGTTAGGTTTTCTTGCTCACATTTCTCCCACTGGCTTTCCATCTTTACTCCTAATACCTAAAGTTTGAACCGGCATGTGTGAAGTTCTGTAGGAGCTGGCCCCCTCTTCCCTCTGTCCTCTTTCCAGACTCCCCCTTGCTCTCTGCTTCTGCCATGCCAAATGTATGTCTACTTCCTATGTCTCCTTGTCAGAGGGAACAAGCCTGCCTAAAAGAACAAACCCTCTCCTCTATTTTATTTTCTTCCTTTATTTTTATTCATAGGACTTATTACCACCAAACATGTATATACTTACTTTTTTTTTTTTTGAGATGGAATCTTGCTCTGTCACCCAGGCTGGAGTGCAGTGACACGATCTCGGCTCACCGCAACCTCTGCCTCCTGAGTTCAAGTGATTCATGCCTGAGCCTCCTAAGTAGCTGGGATTACAGGCGCATGCCATCATGCCCAGTTAATTTTTGTATTTTTAGTAGAGACGGGGTTTCACCATGTTGGTCAAGCTGGTCTTGATCTCTTGACCTCATGATCCGCCTGTCTCGGCCTCCCAAAGTGCTGGGATTATAGGCATGAGCCACCGCACTCGGCCTATACTTGCTTTTTTGTTGTAGTCTGTCTTTCCTCCATTAGAATGGAATCTCCTTGAGAATGGAGACTTTGTTTTTACTTGCTGCTGTTTTCCCAGCACCCTGGCACGTTAATAGTTGTTGAAAGACCTCTGAATAGGGAGTGTGGTTGGCTCTCTAGGTGGGATCTGAATTGCAATGCCAATGGGACCACCACAGTTTTATTGGGTTGACAGCGTCACAGATCCAGAATGTTATCTAATTTGTCTATGTATTCAGAATTGATCATATTCTTAGAGTCTGACTCATGGTAACCCAGCTCTCAGTAGATTGATGCGTAAGCCAGGTGCAAAAGGAGATACCCTTCTAATGACTGAAATCTCATATTTAGGATACCCCATTCTTGCTATGGAAATACTTGAGAGACTAAATCGTGAATCAAAGTTTGTTACTGTGAGGCTGGGTGCAGTGGCTCATGCCTATAATCTCAGCACTTTGGGAGGCCGAGGTGGATGGATCACTTAAGGTGAGGAGTTTGAGACCAGCCTGGCCAACATGGTGAGACCCCGTCTCTACTCAAAATAAAAAATTAGCTGGGCATGGTGGTAGGTGTCTATAATCCCAGCTACTCAAGAGTCTAAGCCAGGAGAACCACTTGAACATGGGAGGCAGAGGTTGCAGTGAGCCAAGCTCACACCACTGCTGGACTCCATCTCAAAAAAAAAAAAAGTTTGTGACTGTGAATTCCACACTAAATGAGTTGGATTAATATGTGTCTGGCCTAGAGATATGTAAAATGCTTAGAACAGTATCTATCACATGGAAATTATTCAGTCACTGTTAGGCCATGCATCAATGGTAGCATGATAAAATAGTCAAAGTGTGAATATTGGCCTTTCCATGCAAACAGTGCCAGGCTGAGGTTGCCTGGCCCTTGTCAGGTTTTGGGAACAGGTGTCCCTCTGCTATAGAGGTAAATATGATATGTCAGTGATTTTAGCTTATCACTATTAAGCCTTTCACCTGTGCAGTTGACAACTGTTCTTTTGCCTCTGTGTTCACCATAAATCTGCTTATGATCTGGCTACCATGTGCCCTGTCTAACGGGAGAGAATGTGTTAGCGTGAGGACTTGGCATTCCCATATGCTTGGCAATTATATTTCTAGTAAATTAATAAACTGCTATCCTTGGTTATAATTTGATTTTCTCTGTGGGTACGAGAATGTGCTTACCCTCAGATATAAGAAGAAGGTACCACTGGTGACTATATTTCTCACTAGAAATTATGAAACCTGCCAGGCGCGGTAGCTCGTGCCTGCAATCCCAGCACTTTGAGAGGCCGAGATGGGTGGGTCACCTGAGGTCAGGAGTTTGAGACCATTCTGGCCAACATGGTAAAACCCTGTCTCTATTAAAAATATAAAAATACAGCCAGTTGTGGCGGCAGGTGCCTGTAATCCCAGCTACTCAGGAGGCTGAGGAAGGAGAATTGCTTGAATCTGAGAGGCAGAGGTTGCAGTGAGCCAAGATCGTGCCACTGCACTCCAGCCTGGGCGATAAGAGTGAAACTGTCTCAAGAAAAAAAAGTAGATGAAACCATCCGGGTGCCGTGGCTCACGCCTGTAATCTTAGCACTTTGGGAGGCTATGAAGCCAGTGGATCATCTGAGATCAGGAGTTTGAGACCAGTCTGGCCAACATGGTAAAACCTTGTCTCTACTAAAAATACAAAAATTAGCTGGGTGTGGTGGCACATGCCTGTAATCCCAGCTGCTTGGGAGGCTGAGGCAGGAGAATCTCTTGAACCGGAGAGACGGATGTTGCAGTGAGTCGAGATCATGCCACTGCACTCCAGCCTGGGTGACAGAACAAGACTCCATCTCAAAAAAAAAAAAAAGAAAAGAAGAAACCAGCATTAAGTGTTAATAATAAATCTTACGAGCTTGGTTAAAGGGAACGCATCCCTGAGAACTGGGACTGGAGTTATTATCTCATCCCTGAGAACTGGGACTGGAGAACTGGGACACTATTAGCTTTTACCACTGAGACTAGGACTAGAACACCAAACGATGCCTTATTTACCAAAGTGCCATCACCTTGCTATGTCCTGCAAGACAGACTATCATTCTCTCAAAATATTATCCCTGCCCCACAGCATTGGCCCTGGAGTACCGTAGCCCACTGTATATTAGGAGAATATTTTTGGGAGATAGTTTAAGGAAATGTATTAAAATTATAAAATCTTTTATTATTAAAAAAAAAAAAAAAGACTGAGTGTCACTATGTTGCTGAGGCTGGTCTTGAACTCCTGAGCTCAAGTGATCCTCCTGCCTCAGCCTCCCAAAATGCTAGGATTACAGGCATGAGCCACCATGTCTGGCCAAAATCATAAAATCTTTTTCTATCCTTTGACCCGGTAATTCTCCCTAAGGAAACAAACAAACAAAAAAATGTCTTCTGAAGAAATAATTCAACTTAATGGGAAAAGCTGTATGCATGAAAATGTGCATTTTAGCATTATTTTATTTTTTAAATTTAAAATCTTAATTTGCCAAATCTCTTTTCACCTGAGAATCAGCATTACTTATCATCACTGAAAATTGCAGGCAACCCATAATCCAGCAATAGAGAAGTAATTATGTAAATCATTGTAGGTCAATTTAATAAAATAACACAGCTACTAAAAAGGATAAAGATCTGTAGTTCCAGCACTTTGGGAGGGCAGGTGGATCACCTGAGGTCAGGAGTTTGGGACCAATCTAACCAACATGGCAAAACCCCATCTCTACTAGAAATACAAAATTAGCATGCCTATAGTCACAGCTACTCTGGAGGCTGAGGCAAGAGAATTGCTTAAACCCTGGAGGCAGAAGTTGAAGTGAGCCAAGATTGCGCATTGCACTCTCCAGCCTGGGCAACAAGAGCGAAACTCCATATCAAAAAAAAAAAAAGGGATAAAGATTGTGCCAGGTGTGGTGGCGCATATGTGTAATCTCGGCATTTTGGGAGGCCTAGGTGAGTGGATCACTTGAGGTTAGGAGTTCGAGACCAGCCTCGTCAAATTGGTGAAACCCCATCTCTACTAAAAATACAAAAATTATCTGGATGTGGTGGCGGGCACCTGTAATCCCAGCTACTTGGGAGACTGAGGCAGCAGAATCGCTTGAACCTGGGAGGGAGGCTGAGGCAGCAGAATCACTTGAACCCAGGAGGTGGAGATTGTAGTGAGCTGAGATCTCGCCACTGTGCTAAAAATGTAATAATTTGGGGAAATGTTCATAATACCGAGTGAAAAAATCAGTACATAAAACTTAGGTTTATATTTAAACTAAGATTATGACTATAATTTTTATATTTGTAATTTTAATATACAAATTATAAGCCACCACACCTGGCTTTTTTTTTTTTCTCCCCAGACGTGAGGTCTCGCTGTTGCCCACACTGGTCTCGAATTCCTGGGCTCAGGCAATCCTCCCACCTTGACCTCCCAGAGTGCTGGGATTACAGGCGTAAGCCACTGCCCCTGGCCTAGAAAGATATTAAAATACTATTAAGGAATATTCAAAACTATATCAGGGTAGTTACTATATCAGGGTAGTAGAATAAGGGACTTGTTTTTTTAATTCGTTTTCCATCGCAGCTACCTAATGATGGTTTTGAATCTGTTCTCTGGTGCTTTGTCCTGCAGTCGCCACCAGTTGACCACTTGGCAGTATAACTTCTTAAACTCGCAGCCAGGAGGAGCCCTAGGGCAGGGAAAGCTGCCAATGAATTGGCTTCCTGGCTGCTATCCAGGCAAGGATTTTGTGTTTTCTCTAGTACAGTCAGTTGTCTTAGACTTTAGGGAGCAATAGGTCTCTGGACTGTAGGTTTTATCCTCCATTCTGGGCTTATCTTTGGATTCTTGCTGATGAGTCAAAAAAAAAAAAAAAAAAAAGGAGTGGCCATCAATGAGGTGTTTGCTAGTTCTTCAAGTATGAGCTCAGCCTTGTTATCTGGTTGGAGTCATTTCCTTTGAAAATGTGTGGTAGAGTTTGCCAAAGTAAGTAGTAATGTGGTCTCATTCCTTCTCAAGAAAATATGTCCCTGTAGATCAAATCTATGCATTGCAAAACTCAGATCTGTTTGAAAACAAAGAGAGGTGGGGACAGAAAGTAAACATATGAAAGATTTGGCAGCACAGATTACCTGCCTGGTGGTCCTTTTTGGCAATTTTTCATAATTGCCTTCAAAATAAGGACAGTGTCCTGAATGTTGGTCAAAGTTGTTGAAGATTTCTTTTGAGATTGTGCTTGATAGTAACCTCCCAGGATCAGGGGACTACCAGGTTGCCTAAGGAGGTATGAACCAACCCAGGTCAGGAATGGAGCAGGTCAAAACTCCTGTGCTGATCAGTAGTGGGATCGCACCTGTGAATAGCCACTGCACACCAGCCTGGGCAACACAGCAAGATCCCGTCTCTAAAAAAAGAGAGAGAGAGAGAGAGAGATTATGCTTGGATGATAGGGGGGCCCAGAAGAAGAGAACCCACCCAGTCCTATTTTGTGCCTTCATTTGGACATGCTCTCCCTTTTCTTCCAAGGAACCATACACTGAATTAGTATTGAGTCTAGTATGACTGAGATTTTGTTTTCCTTTTTTTTCCCTAGGGTTCTCAAAAGCGAGCTATCTCCACCCCAGAAACCCCCCTAACAAAAAGGAGCGTGTCAACTCGTAGCCCCCATCAGCTCCTCTCACCATCAAGTTTCTCTCCAAGGTATGGATCATAATTAATTCAAGTGCCATAAAGCAGCCTGCCCCCTGCCCCTTTCTCTGGCTATCTGATGAAGGCTAACAGCAAAGTTACTTATTAACTATAGGTGGGTGTGTACATCTGCAGTGAATTGGCTGGAAAGCCTGTTGCTGTCTGCCTTCCTTGCTTTCCTTTTCTCTATGGAAAATTACTGTTTCTTACGGTAATTAAGGAAACTCACTTTCCACCTACTTTTCTATGGCTCATTTCCTAGATCAGAAACTGATATCTTCTATTGAAAACAACCTGTCTATTCAGAAGTCTAAGAGTCTTAACAGGTCTTGTCAGTAGACGCAAGTAGGTTTCCACCTGCTTCTGTTAGTTTGTGTTTTGTTGGGTTTCTTTTTCTTTCATCTAAAGTGTTTATTTTTTTAAAAGAAAAGCACATATCTTTGTTCATAATGTTTTGTAACCTGTTGTTTCTTACTCAGGTTACAACTAGTTTCTTAGAGTTTTCTTGTCACTGTGAATCTGCACTGACTTAATTGGTATTTTGTCCCTCTGCCACCATTGCACATAAATCCACAAAGATCATATGTAATTTTTTGAAATCCGTAAATGACACATATTAGAGAATTCCATAGGCAAGAGCTCTGCTGAGTAGATGAGTTTTTAGGAGCTTCCACATCAAGATGAGGCTCAGGAGCAGCAGTATTAACCCTTTGGGGAAACACCAACTGCCAGGAGTTACTACCTCTACTTGGATCACTTCTAGATGAACCAGAGCTTAAAATTTTTCAGGTCTATCACTTTTTTTTTTTTTTTTTTGAGACGGAGTCTCAAGGCTGGAGTGCAGTGGTGCCATCTTGGCTCACTGCAACCTCTACCTCCCAGTTCAAGCAATTCTCCTGCCTCCGCTTCCCAAGTAGCTGGGACTACAGGTATGTGCCACCACACCTGGCTAATTTTTGTATTTTTAGTACAGACAGGGTTTCACCATGTTGGCCAGGCTGATCTCGCACTCCTGACCTCAGGAGATCCACCTGCCTTGGCTTCCCAAAGTCCTAGGATGACAAGCATGAGCCACAGTGCCCAGCCTTTTCAGCTCTATAACTTTAGAAAGGTGGTGATAGAAGCTCTGCAGTCATTCAAGGTGTGGTCATTGGATTGTTTTTTCTTTTTTTCTTTTCTTTTTTAAAGACAGAGTCTCGCTCTGTCACCAGGCTGGAGTGCAGTGGTGCGACCTTGGGTCACTGCAACCTCAGACTTCCTGGTTCATGTGATTCTTCTGCCTCAGCCTCCTTAGTAGCTGGGATTACAGGCACGCGCCACCATGCCCAGCTAATTTTTGTATTTTTAGTAGAGACAGGGTTTCACCATGTTGGCCAGGATGGTCTCGATCTCCTGACCTCATGATCCACCCGTCTCGGCCTCCCAAAGTGCTGGGATTATAAGTATGAGCTACCTCGCCCGGCCTTTTTTTTTTTTTTTTTTTTTAAGTTAGGCTTTCACTCTTGTTGCCCAGGGTGGATGCAGTGGCATGATCATAGCTCACTGTAGCCTTGGCCTTCCAGGCTCAGGTGATCCTCCTGCGTCAGCCTCCTGAGTAGCTGGGACTACAGACGTATGCTGCCAAGCCCAGCTAATTTTTGTAGAGATGAAGTTTCACTATGTTGCCCAAGCTGGTCTTGAACTCCTGGCCTCAAGCAATCTACCCACCTCAGCCTCCCAAAGTACTGGGATTACAGGCATAAGCTACTACACCTGGCAGTATTTGGATTTAGAAGGACAGTTTTACTTTAGGGTGGTCTACTGCTTTGGGGAGTTCTCAGACTTTTTGGAAGAAAGCTTTCTAGACTTAACAAGAACATCTTTACAACCTGGTATATAGGAATGGTTCATATAGACATGCCAGCAGCATTTCAGGAGTTATATTCTCCAAATGTAAATACAGTCCTCTGAAACCTGTCGAACTATTTACAGCTGGCCTCATGTGAGCATCTTGTTGCATTAAAGGGCCTGCTATAAATGAGTGGCTCATGGAGCTTCCCAGGGAAGAGCTTGGAGAAGTTGGCAAAATGCTGCCTAGTCATTTTTTAATGCACACTATAAAGCTGACAGCAGAAACTGGTTTTGTAATTTACGAAAGTAACTTCTAAATTATTCAGGTAGAGGTGGCACTGGAGATTGAGATAATTAATTGAGCTCATTTTCTGTAGCCTCTCTGTGGAAAGAAAGAGTGATGGCATTAATTGCAGCACTGCCCCACATAAAACTGGTTCCTGCAGAGTTTCAGTGCATTAAACAAAGCCTGTTTTAAAGAGACCTCTCTATATGATGTGTTTACAACCAGAGGGTTAGAAGATCTTGCTGTCATCTAAGCATCAGCAATATCCATGTGTTCTTGAGGTGTAATTTACTGTCAGGGAGTGGAAATGTGAGAACTTGGCAGTTGAGCCTGAAAAAATGGGAACATTTGCACATCAGCAGACTTTTAATTCATTGCTTCTCTACCTCCATAGACACTGGGGAAAGCTGATTAATTTTAACTTCATTTTATTGTTTCTACCTTGAACTATATTGTGAGTTTTTATATATGCTCAGCAAGTTTGGCTTATCCACAGTTCCAGGCTTAGATGATGTTCTAATAAACAGTAAAAATTGATAAGAAGAAAAATACGGTATTTGAAGTTTGCCTTTTAATCAATAGAGTTTGGAGATTTTTTTTGCCTTGCTTAGTTTTAATCCCAAGATAACGACAACTTTTTAAAATACGTTTCTGTCTCTAAGCGTCTCTAAAAATGTTTGGTATTCCTCAGCCTGGTATTCCTCAACCCTTCATTCCTGAAATTCCTTAAAGGTCTGGGTATGTCCAACCTCGTTAAACTGATTCAGTTTATAAATTATGAGGCTACATTCCTTTTCTCCAGTCCCCATTTCCAAAAGAACCTCATTTGATTCCTCTCGCCCTTTAGATATGAACCCAGTAATGTTAATCTGTTTTTGCTTCCAATTAGTGCTACTCCCTCCCAGAAATATAACTCAAGAAGTAACCGAGGAGAAGTGGTTACCTCCTTTGGCTCAGCACAGGGAGTGTCTTGGTCTGGGAGAGGAGGAGCTGGCAACATCAACCTGAAGGTCTTGGGGTGTCCAGAGGCACTAACTGGGAGCTACAAATCCATGTTTCAGAAGCTCCCAGACATTCGAGAAGGTGATTGTTTTTCCCTTTGAAATTCTGGTGGATATAAAACCACCTGGAAGGGTTTAGAGTAACAAAGCTTCAGCTAGGCTGGTAGAACAAGTTCCAAGGTTGTCTTTGAATATATGAGTTGGTAGATGTCCTCATGGAAGTCCTAGTAATGGAGGGACACTGGCGATACTATCAGTAATTGTCCCAATTCACTTCACTTTGCTTAAAAAGCACATGACCATTCCCAGCAGCAAAAACTTGAACAATGTAAAGGAATTCAACTTAAAGATAGTCATGCCTTCTTCCTTAGAAGCCTTCTTCAGGTTGGCCTTGACTTGCCTAAAACCTCAGTGAGGACCTGAGTAAAGGGCAGGCTTGGGGATGGGGCGGGGTTCATGCTGATTCCCTGGGATTGTGCTATGGGGCCTCCTGTGGCCAGATGGAAAGCCAGATTCAGCAACCAAATATCGGGAAATTGGCAAGGGTTTTAGAAGGTTTAAACTGGCCAGATGTCCCAGGCACCCTTCCTGCTTCTGTAAAACGACTGACTTTAATATTTTACAATGTGCTGTGTTTTCTCTTCTTGGCAAGTGAAATGTCTTAAACATAATCCTTTTTTTCCACTTCTGGGATTGCAGTTCTGACCTGTAAGATAGAAGAACTTGGCAGTGAACTCAAGGAACATTACAAGATTGAGGCTTTCGCTCCTTTGCTAGCCCCAGCACAGGTAAGAGTTGTTCCAGTAGTTCTTACTAATTAATATTACATTTTAAAACTGATGACCTAGAGGCACCCTTGTTGCTTCCTTTTTCATTTCTTGTCTGTGTTCTAGTTTGAACATCTATCTTGGTTGAATTTGGGAAAATGGGCCCTTCTGAAGAAAGATTTGTAAGTGCTGTCTGGTTTTGTGACAGAGCGTTATTTTCTTCCCACCTGGATTAGAGTCTTGCACATAAGCAGAGATTGAAGGCCTTGTTTCCCTTGGTGGTGAGACAGGTAGCTCCCCAGGGATTTCCCACAAATAGAAGCATTCAAATATTGAGATAAAAGGACAGCAGCGAGGGTGGGGTTTTCAAAGTCTTGTTCTCTAGACAATGACTCACAGTCTTTCCCTGGTTTTTTAGTCTCTTGTTATAGATAAACTGCTGCCAGTAGTATCTTTATATCATAGTTTAATCTGGTGTATGTACCAGTGCTTTCTCTCTAGAACATTTTCTAATCTAAGGGAAAATGTGTTCTAGAAGTTTCTTTAAAGTACCTTTGTCAATGTTTGAAAGAATGACCAGTTGGGGAAGTGATGCAGAACTGTGTCATAGAAGGGAGTTTTGGAGGACTTGGAAGGAAGTAATTGAGGGAAGGCAGGGATGCATAATCACATGGGAAAGATGAGGCTTCCTCTTTTCTCCCAAGAGTGGAAACAGAACAGAGGAAGCCATGGGGAGAGAGATTTTAGCTCAGTTTTATAAAGAACTTCTTATTAAGAGGTTGTGTGGTATGTGGCTAAATATATGGCTCTGGAGCCAAATTTTTGGTCTCAAACCCAAGCTTTACCCACCTTGACTAAATCATCTAACCTCTCTGTTGCTTGTTTTCCTCATCAGTAAAATGGGTACAGTAATATCCACTTGATTGTTGTTGTGAGGATTAAATGAGTTAATACATATAAAATGCATAAGAATACATTTTAGAAGAGTGCATGGTATTTAGCAAGCTTAAGAAATGTTAACTATTATTAAGCAGTTATAGCTGTCCAAAGACAGTGGGCTGCTCTGGGGTGGTGAGGATGTAGTGGGGTGGTCGTCCGGAGGCAAGTTCCCCTACACTAGAGATGCTCACACTTAGGCAGCCTCCTAGGAGGGCTCAAGTGCTGGGTGGGTGGGTAGACAAGATGCCTTTTCAGAGTTCTTCCACCCTGAGAGTCAGTGATGATGCTGTAGTCACCTCAGGGTCAAAGCAATGCCCTGCCAAAAAAATGTATTTGTTGTTTGCAGTTTATTTTGCTATTCACCCTATTGACATCAGATTTTGAGCTCCTGCTCCGAAGACTGTCATTCTTATGCTGTGACCTTCCTTTGGTAGGAGCCTGTCACTCTGCTGGGCCAGATTGGCTGTGATAGCAACGGGAAGCTCAACACTAAGTCAGTGATTCTCGAGGGGGACCGGGAACATTCCTCGGGTGCTCAAATTCCAGTGGATTTATCTGAGCTTAAGGAATATTCTCTGTTTCCCGGACAGGTGAGATTGGAGGAGTTCCACCAGGATGCAGGCGCACTCTTTACGCCTGTAGTGTACATGCTGTGCCTTGCGCAGCTGCTCCTCAGTTCCTGTCTCTGCTGCCATGGTATGTGGCTGGAGCATGTGCCCTGGAGCAGACACCATTGTTGGGATTCCCATTTCCCCCATGCTCTCACTGAGGCTCTGGGACCGGACTGCCCAGCCTCAAATCCCAACTCCACTCTACGAGGTGTGTGGCTGTGGGCAAGGTACTTAACCATCTAAGCCACAGCGTCTTCATTCGCAAAATGGAAATAATAATTCTTACCTCATAGGATTGTGTTGAAAATTAGATCACTAATATAGAGCATAATTATTATTGCTAATGCAATGCCCTTAATTTGTTTTCTAGAAAAATGCCCCAAGTTTACAATTACAAAATGAGAGTAGTTGGACAACGCTTTTAATTGCCTCAAAATAATATATTCCAGACTTCATTGATCTCTACTGCTTAGCAATCCTGTTTGCTTCTTGTCTTTCAGGTTGTAATTATGGAAGGAATCAATACCACTGGTAGGAAACTTGTTGCCACCAAACTGTACGAGGTACACAGCCGTACCCCCACTTGCCTCTTGGTTTGCTTCAGGCAAAGTATGAAGCTGTCTGTTCTAGAAACTGGTCCTTTTTAGGAGCCCATTTATTTGTTAGTCAGTTCTCTATCTATAAGTGGGAGCCTACCCCTAGGCCAGGGGTCAGGAAACTCTTTCTGTAAAGGGCCAGCAGTATCTCTTTTAGACTTTGTAGCGATATGGTCTCTATCACAATGACTCAACTCTGCCTTTGTCTACAAAAGCAGCCCTAGAAGACTCTTAAACAGATGACTATGGCTGTGTTCCAATAAAACTTGATTTAAGTAGCGGGCTGCAGCCAGATTTGGCTCAAAGGCATAAGCTTACCTATCCCTGCTCTAGGCAATAATCCTCCAGAGATTTTCACAGAATGCCAGGAAAAGTAGCAAGACACCCTTCTCTCCCATCCTTGCCTAGAAGTACACTGATACTTCAGGCACCTGTTTTGCTCCCGCTTATTGCTGAGTGTTTTATGACAGTTGAGTAGTGACCTCCCATTACCTGGGTTTCTTTCTCCTCTGAGCAGTACAGAAAAAGGTCCCATCAGATCCAAGGAACAAGACAGAGGCACATCCTTCTGCTGCCCTCTGGCTCCTCCCCACTGTCTTCCCATCACACACCTGCACCACACCCAACCCGGTGCCTTCCCCTTTCCTTACCAAGACTATGCCTGGCACAAGACCTTACTTGAGCTTTTCCCCTGTTTTTAGAGTGTGCCACTTCCATTTTATCAGCCCACTGAAGAGGATGGAGGTGAGTTTTGGTTCAAATATTATTTTCCCAACAATGAGGGTGACGGACATGAGTCCAGGAGTACAATTTCCCAAGCCCAAGAAAGCTGCAGAAGCTGCTGAAGAGTGATGTGACCAGCTGGTGAGGGCACCATCAGTGAGTTCGTAGGCTTTTTGTCACAAGACCCCTGGTCTGAGCCCAATGGGCATTGGTGGTCCTGTTGCCTGAGTTCTGCCTACATGAAGCATGTTGTTCAAGACTAATATTTAACGGGTATTTTTGAAGATTGTCTTGGAAAGGAAAAAGATGTACGATTTCAAAAAGAATTTTTTTACATGCAGTGTGGGCTGGACATGGTGGCTCACACCTATATTCCCAACACTTTGGGAGGTCAAGGTGGGAGGATCACCTGAGCCCAGGAGTTGGAGACTAGCCTGGGCAACACAAGGAGACCCTGTCTCTACAAAAAATAAAAATAAAAAATTAGCTGGGCAGTGGCACGTGCCTGTAGTCCTAGCTAATCAGATCAACTTCAGGTAATGAAATCAACCTGGCTGAGATATCAGGAGCCTAAGTTATATACCAGGGAAGCCTTTGGAAGCAGTTTAACAGGTTGTTAATGAACTTCTTTTGTACAAGAACTTAAACGAGGCACTCATGAAGATACAGAATAAGACATGGCCCTCGCTCTCCAAGCACTCATTGCCAACACTGGGGCTTACATCTCCTGTAGGCTTCTCAGAGCCAAACTTAACCTTGTCCCCTACCCCTCCACCACATGAAATCTACTCTTCCCCTTGAAGGCTCTGTCTCAGTTCATGTATTATTGCTATGGTAGACTGAATCGTAGCCTCAGGAATCCCTGGAACCAGTGAATACTTTACCTTATGTGGTAAAGGAGACTTTTTGCCTGTGTGATTAAGTTAAGGCTGTTGAGATGGGGGAATTAGCCTGGATTATCAGGTGGGCCCACTATAATCACAAGGGTCCTTATAAGAGGAATGGAAAAGAATCAGAGTCAGAGCTTAGAAATGTTAAGCTGCTGTGATTTGAGGAAGCCTGAAGAAAAATTTGATTTGCCCGGCGTGGTGGCTTATGCCTGTAATCCCAGCACTTTGGGAGGCCAAGGCAGATGGATCACCTGAGGTCAGGAGTTTAAGACCAGCCTGGCCAACATGGTGAAACCCCATCTTTAAAAAAATTTTTTTTAAAAAAGAAAAATTTTATTTAAAAATAAAAGAGAAATGTTAGGCTTCCGGCTTTGCCGATGAAGATGGAGCCATGAACCAGGGAATGGAAGTGGCCTCTGGAAGCTAGAAAAGGCGAGGAAATAGATTCCTCCCTAGAACCTTCAGACAGAAGGAACTCAGCCCTGCCCACACCTTCATTTTAGGATTTTTGACCTCCGGAACTGTAAGATAATAAATTCATGAGCTTTTTTTTTTTTTTTTAAATGAGAGAGTCTTGCTGGAGTACAGTGGCATGATGGCAGCTCACTGCAGCCTCAACCTCCCAGGCTCAAGCAATCCTCCCACCTCAGCCTCCCAGGTAGCTGGGACTGTAGACCCAGGAGGTGCACACTACCGTGCCCAGCTAATTTTTGTATTTTTTCTAGAAACAGAGTTTCACCATGTTGCCCAGGCTGGTCTCAACCTCCTGAGCTCAAGGGATCCTCCCACCTTAGCCTCTCAAAGTGCCAGATTTACAGGCTTTGAGCCACCACACCTGGCCAAAATTGTGTTGTTTTAAGGCACTTAAGTTTGTGATAACTTGTTATAGCAACAACAGGAAACTAAACAACAGCATGTTAAGAATCAAGGGATCTTTGGATTTTGTTGTAGTAAGCCACAGATACTGGCTCAGACTAATAAGAAAGCATGAATCCAGCACTTTGGGAGGCCGAGGTGGGCTGATCACCAGGTCAAGAAATCGAGACTATCCTGGCCAACATGGTGAAACCCCGTCTCTACTAAAAGTACAAAAAATTAGCCAGGTGTGGTGGTGCGTGTCTGTAATCCCAGCTACTCGGGAGGCTGAGGCAGGAGAATTGCTTGAAACCGGAAAACGGGAGTTGCAGTGAGCCAGGATGGCACCACTGCACTCCAGCCTGGCGATAGAGCGAAACTCTGTCTCAAAAAAAAAAAAACACAAATTATTAGGGGAGATCCAGATAGCTAACAGACTGGACAGGTGGCTAGAAACCAAGGCTTGGAACCAGAATGAGAGCCCAGGAACTCTAGCATCCAGGTAGCAGGAATTCCCCTGCTGTCTCATCTGGGCACCTCAGCTGGAATAGTAGCTCCAACCTTTTTTCTCTCCTTGGATAGTTCACCTCAAGATTGCAGACCCTGGGAGGAGAGTGTGAATGGCCTAAACTGGGTCATGTGCCTGCCCTTGGCTAGAGGAAAACAGAGCACCCAATTTACAGCCCTATGTGGACTGCCTAGTAGAAGGGAGGGCTGATTCTCCAAAAGGAAAGCAGCTGCTGTTAGACAAAAGGCAAAGCATGATAGGTGGCCCCTGTACCCCATCACCCTGGAGTCTCCTGTTCCAGGCCTTTGACCCTAGCCTGTCTCTCTGGGCTCTTCAGTACCCTCCATTCTCCAGCCACACTGGACCACCAGACATTTCCTAACACTGACCACACCCAGGTCTCAATGCTGTTCTGTACCCTGCCTTGCCCTTGATCCCCAAAAATTCTCGAAAGTGTAAGCAAATCCTACCTTGTAAATTCTTTCTGACTGCCACTTTCCTGGAATCTTTCATGTGCACTGCTTGTAAAGTGCCTACTGCGTGTTCCAGGTATTGGCGTACCTGCCTGTCTCTGCCTCTGCCACCTAGTGGAGTGTTCTTGGAGGGTGGACATAAGGTCTTCCTCACCTTGGGTCCCCAGAGTTGCACACATAAAGGACTCAATGAGTTGAATCCTGTGGCATTTTCCCCTAATTGTCCTTTCTCCTCCCACCATTCTAATGCCAGTCCTCTTCTAATCAAGACCCACAATGCTCTGTCTTAGACTTTGAGCAAACCATGGTGCTGGTTGCCTGTGGGCCATACACCACATCTGACAGCATCACATATGACCCGCTCCTCGACCTGATTGCCGTCATCAACCACGACCGGCCAGATGTCTGCATCCTGGTAAGATGCACCAGTGGGAAAGCTGAAGAGATGACCTTGGAAAACGGTTTTAATGCAGTTCTAAATTTTTAGGAAGCATGTCATTCCCTCCTCCTTTTAGAAAATATCTTTTCATTCGTTATGTCTTTGGAGAGGTATACATGATCTATAGGCCTTCACTAAATTTAAAAACCCAACTTTGGCTGGACACAGTGGCTCATGCCTGTAATCCTAGCACTTTGGGAGGCCGAGGTGGGTGGATCGCTTGAGGGCAGGAGTTCTAAATCAGCTTGGCCAACATGGTGAAACCCTATCTCTACTAAAAATACAGAAAAATTAGCCAGGTGTGGTGGCAGGCACCTGTACTCCCAGCTACTCGGTAGGCTGAGGCAAGAGAATCGCTTGAACCTGGGAGGCGGAGGTTGCAGTGAGTCGAGATTGCACTACTGCTCTCCAGCCTGGGCAGCAGAGCAAGATTCCATCTCAAAAAAATAATAATAATAAATAAAAGTGTAACATTTTTTTTTTAACCACCCTTCATTGATTCTACAGTATTCTTACCTCTTTCTCATTACTCTAACTTCTGAACTAATCTCTTTTTAAAGCTCAAAATACTGTTAGTATGGTGGTCAATTTCCCTTGCTAGGTTTAGAAAGTCAGAAAAAAGTCCAGTGTGTTTGTTTTTTGTTTTTTTTGAGACAGAGCAAGACTCTGTGGCCTAGGTTGGAGTGCAATGGCGCAATCTCAGCTCACTGCAGCCTCCATCTCCTGGGCTCAAGTGATCCTACCCAACCTCCCTGCCTCAGTCCTCCCAATAGCTTGGACTATAGGCACATGCCACCATGCCTAATTTTTGTATTTTTTGTAGAGACAGGGTTTCACCATATTGCCCAGGTTGGTCTTGAACTCCTGGGCTCAGGCAGTCTGCCCACCTCAGCCTCCCAAAGTGTTAGAATTACAGGCGTGAGCCACTGTGTGATTACAGCCGTGAACCCAATGTTATAGGGGGCAATAGTGCTGGTTATGGGGCCCTGGGAGCCTCCCTCCATCTGGAGCACACATGCTTCTGCCTGTGAAATTGGCCTGGTACCCCCGCCAGCCCATCTGCTAGCTGTCCCCAGGCTCTACAGGCAGCCTTGGAGGGATACATGGGCACTGGGCAGAGAACTGCCAGAAGAGGTGAGCTGAAGTCATTCACAGACACTTGTGATTCTGATTTGTTCTTTTGGTGTCTTTGTTTCTCCCCTTGCAGTTTGGCCCTTTCCTGGATGCTAAGCATGAACAGGTGGAGGTGAGTGACTCAGGCTGGAGCAGGAAGGGCTCCTGGGTACTTGCATTCAGTCAGGCTCCCACTTTTCATTTTTTAGTGTTTATCCCATTTTATCCCACATCTGCAACAAACACATTAATTACTGTGGCTAATCAGAAAATCATTTTAGCAGGGCACTTTATGAATAAAGATCTTGAATCCGAGGGCTTCCTTTCACCAGAATACAAGGCTATCTGGAAGCTGGAGGAGGGACATATAAATATATCAGTACCAATGTTCCTTTGCTTGTGATGCCTGGTGCTAAGGCACAAGAGCACTAGCAAAAATGCAGGTACTGAGTCACAGGCTGCCCTGTGAAATTACCTATCCTGGCCGATACCCCAAGCTTATAACTCATATCTTGCTGTGCTGTCCTTTGCATAAAACACAAATTGGCCTTGCTAGAACATCTCCATGGCTGAGGTCTGGGACCTCTGATCCTTTGTCTCATGATATTTTACCTTCCATGGAAAATATATCAAAGCACTCTTCCTTTTAGTCTCTCTCAGATTGCATTCAAGAGGATTAATTCCCACATCTCCTCTCCTGCCTTTGACCAGACTTAGCTCCTTAAGACAAAGACCACATCTTTTTATTTGCATCTCCTTCAGCTTCTAGCACAACAGCTGGCATCTGTGGGTCACCTAACAATGTTAAACAAGTGAATAGACACCAAACATCTGCCTTCTAAATCTATCTCCTTTCTTTTCTTGCAGAACTGTCTACTGACAAGTCCATTTGAAGATGTTTTCAAGCAGTGTCTACGAACAATTATTGAAGGCACAAGAAGGTCAGAATTCAAAACATTGGACAGAACCTTAAGCTTCCTAGGTTTCTCCAGAGCTTCCCATTAAGAAACTGAAACTGTTTAAAAGTGATGGCAGGACCAGGCGCAGTGGCTCATGCCTGTAATCTCAGCATTTTGGGAGGCTGAGGTGGGCGCATCACCTGAGGTCAGGAGTTCAAGACCAACCCGGCCAACTTGGTGAAATCCTGTCTCTACTAAAAATACAAAATTAGCCAGGCATGGTGGTGGGCACCTGTAATCCCAGCTACTTGGGAGGCTGAGGCAGAAGAATCACTTGAACCCAGGAGGCAGAGGTTGCAGTGAGCCAAGATTGCACCATTGCACTCCAGCCTAGGCAAAAAGCAAAACTCTGTCTCAAAAAAAAAAAAAAAAAAGCCAGGTACAGTGGCTCACACTTATAGTCCCAGCACTTTGGGAGGCTGAGGCAGGCAGATCTCCTGAGGTCAGGAGGTCAGGACCAGCCTGACCAACATGGTGAAACCCCATCTCTACTAAAAATACAAAATTAGCCAGGCATGGCGGTGCATCCCTGTAGTCCCAGCTACTTGGGAGGCTGAGGCAGAAGAATCACTTGAACCCAGGAGGCGGAGGTTGCAGCGAGCCAAGATCACGCCACTGCACTCCAGCCTGGTAATAAGAGTGAAACTCTGTCTCAAAAAAAAAAAAATTATGGTACTTCCTATTCTTTTCTTCCTTTTGAACTACTGAGGTCAGATAGAACCCTTGAACTTTAAGTGCGGACACCAAGTTAAGAGGCATTTTTGTAAAACACAAAGATAAACATACTTGAAAGGACAAGGTCTCACTCTTCCATTGCTCTTTTTCTTCTATACTTAGTTCCTTTTCTCACTCCCTCTTGTATAAGCTAATATTCCACGAGAATCTTCCCAGGATGGTTTTGAGAAGTGTTTGGTGACTTACACAGTGAAATCCTGTGAGACCCAAAACATCTGGTTGTGTAAGCGATTGTTTTGGGTGAGCCCAAGTTCCTCCCAAGTCAGTGCTTCCCCAGGGTACGTGGGACACCACCACTGGCTAGAGCCAGTGGTAGAAACTCTCAGTGAGGGTGGGGCCTTGAATCCTTGCCATAGACCAAACGGAAGGAACTGTGAGAAGTCACAGCAGTGAAGCGAGAGCTGTGCAGTTCCCATCTGAGAGGAAAGTCACTGTTCCGAGAAGAGGCTGAAGCCGGGAGTGGAAAGTTATTCAGAAACCTAACATCCTCCATTCCTGTCCCTTTCCCCCAGTGCCAGGGTTTGAAAGAAGTTGGTATAGGTGGTAGGTCTCCTCACGAGATCTGTGTGCCTGTAGCTGAGCTAATAAAATACAAATGTTCCTGAGGCTAAGCTTTTAAAAACAAGTCTATCACAAAGGTCGTTTTTAAAGCAAGATGTCTAATCTTCCACCTTTTAGCTTTGAGAACTGATCCCAGAGTCATTAAGTTGTAACACTACCTTGTACCAGCAGCGTGAGCCAGGATGGCAGGTGTCACAGCTGGAATAAAGAGCACCCCCCCCAACTCACCCCAGAATCAGAGACTTGGGTTGTGCTGGTGACAACAATGGCTGGTTCTGCCCCTTCCTCCCTCCCTCCAATGAAGGTGACACAAGTGCCTTCCCTCTTCCTCTCCAGGTGTGTGTGATCCTGATCAAGTTCATCAAGGCTGGAGAGTGCTTAGAACTCCTCAGGAGATAAGCCCCCAAAACACATGAGCAGGGCTGTGTTCTCCTTTCGTGAGCCCTTGGGAACAGGGAGGGACTGTGTCACAGTGCTCTAACTCTGGCTGGGTGCTTTCGGTTTGAGGTTGGGTTCTGTTTTTGGTTCCTTACCCCATGTGGTATTGACAGCAGTGATAGAAAGAAAGCATAGATGAGGCATTGTTCCACTGGGGGTGAGAGCCCAGCACCACCAGGCACTTTCATCTATGGCCAGTATGTGCCACAGGGCAGGGGGAGCTGCCCAACCCTTCTAGAAACAGTATATAAATGGTCCTTGGGCAGAGAATTTCTTTGTATTCCTGAGAGGTCAGAAATGCAGAGCATTGAGCTGATTCATCATTAGTAAAAGTCAGAGCCAGGCAGGGTGCTGCGGCTCATGCCTGTAGTACCAGCACTTTGGGAGACTGACAGGCAGATCACTTGAGGTCATGAGTTCAAGACCAGTCTGGCCAACATGGCAAAACCCCTCTCTACTAAAAATACAAAAATTAGCCAGACTTGATGGTGGATGCCTGTAGTCCCAGCTGCTCGGGAGTCTGAGGCAGAATTGCTTGAACCTCAGAGACAGAGGTTGCAGTGAGCCAAGATTGCACCACTGCACTCCAGTCTAGGTGACAGCAAGACTGACACTCAAAAAAAAAAAAAGGCCAGAGCCAGTGAGAAAGCACCTCAGAGGAAGCAAGCAGAGCTTGCAGTTCTCGTCCTGTTTGCAGGAGCAGCTGGAGGACCCTCCCACCGTGACGTATGAGATTGTGCAATGCTGAGCATAGTTGGGATTTTTTTCTGATCCCTCCTTCTATAGCCAGTTTCTAACCATGAGCAGGGAGGCTATTTCCTCATTAACTATTGCTTTTCCAAAGCCTACACTGATTAGGGCAGTTTTGTCCCTGGACAGCAGCCAACTGCACCTCAGTCATTTGTGTTCATCACAGACGTCTAGCCTTTGAGATCTAGAGCACAGATTGTCCCATTCAAGTTACCCTGTGGCCTGTTTACCAGACCCTGGCACCCAAATGATGGACTGGAGCATCACAGTGAGCTGCTCAATGTCAAAGGGACTATAATGAATATGCAAACACCTTTGGTCTCAGAAGTCTGGTTTTCTGTTGTAGAAGTCTCAGTTCATACTCTGAGAGGACACCACAAACAGTGATAAGGGTGACAGCTGTCGCCAGCACCTTTATCACGTGTGAAAATGTACGTATATCTGGGAAGTCTACACATTTTAAGCAAGAGAAGGAAATGGAAGTGAGAGTTATTGGTGGATTTTAAACATGCCCGTAAAGTAACACTTTATGCCTATTTAATTTATAAAAGACCCCTCTGCCAAGGTCAGCTAAGGGAACCAAGGAAATGGCTTTTTTTCTCTTTTGTGTGACTGGGAAAAATAAACAGTTAAAACTTTTTTCTTTATTTGTATGTTGTGACCCTAGAGATTCTCCTGCCTCTATCAAAAGAAACATCTGCTGTCATCTGTGCTTTTACTGTTGCTGTTAAATATTTCTTTCATTTTCGCAAGGCAGCCCTCTGAGAAATAGAAAATCAGGGCGTTACTTCCATGTGTGAGAGGGGAGGGGTTCAATGCTCAGGGAGAGGCCGCTTGGACTACATCCTGCTAGAAATGTCTGTATCTTGGTTGTCCAGTGATTGTGGCCCCATGTTCAGTCAGCCAGAAGGTTTCAGCTGGATCTCTAAATATGAAGGAAGGCCAGGCATGGTGGCTCACGCCTGTAATCCCAAGACTTTGGGAAGCCAAGATGGGTGGATCACTTGAGGCCAGGAGTTCAAGACCAGGTTGGCCAACATGGTGAAACCCTATCTCTACTAAAAATACAAAAATTAGCTGGGTGTGGTGGTGTGCACCTGTAGTTACAGCTACTCGGGAGGCTGAGACATGAGAATCGCTTGAACCCAGGAGATGTAGGTTGCAGTGAGCCCAGATTGTGCCACTGCACTCCAGCCTGCGCAACAGAGTAAGACTCTGTCTCAAAAAAAAAAAAATAATAATAATACAAAGGCAGTCTCAAGGTCTTTTTAGCATGCCTACCTTCCCCCTAGGAAAGATGCCCCAACTCAGCACACTCTACCAGGGTGTGGCAGGGAGACCGTTTAATGCCTGCAAGCTACACCTGCTTAAAGGTGTAATGAGTCTGAGCTGTGGTTTAAACTCTGCCTCTGAAGCTGTGATTCTTTATTCACATCCTTGTCTTTCTAGATTTTCTAGATCTCAATTTCTTCTCTCCCTTTTCTGCCAAACAATAGTCTCCATCCTCTCAGTAGAGAGCCACACAGAGCAACAAGAAAGTGTCCCAGGCTATCTGAGCCTCGTCCAGATGGGTGGGTGTGAATTAGAACAAATTGTCCTTCACTCTCAGAGTCCCATGGGAAACAGCATCTCTGTTCACAACAGAGTGCAATTCTGAGCTGCCTCCCTGGGAGTGGGCTCTTTGCCTCCAACCCTGACGCATCCTGCCTGGTGCCCAGCTGTTCTAACTCAATTCCACTCGCTTTTCTCCCTCTTCTGTTTGTTCTTTTGACAAACTAGCTCCGGCTCCCACCTTGTCTTTGTCCCATCATTGAGAGATGTGCACCATGAGCCTGTGTACCCCCAGCCACCTTTCAGCTACTCCGATCTGTCTCGAGAGGACAAAAAGGTAGCAGTACCCACTCCTTGACCAGCAGGCTGCCAGAATCCAGCATGCCTTCATCACAAGCCCTGGCCCTGGGGGGAGGGTGGAGAGGCCTCTTTAAGGCATGCCTACAGCCTGAATCTTAAACTCCTTTTTTTAAACAGGCAAATGTTTATAAGTTTGCTGTATGTTGGTTTGGTCCCCCTTTCCGTGGTCTCCCCAGCCCTCAGACAACCCCCACTTTCATAGGAAGATGTTTCTAGCTTTGGTATACAAGTGTTTGTTTCAACCCGTTCTCATTTTAGCAAGTACACTTTGTGTCGGAGCCCTGCAGCCTCTCCATAAACGGAGTGATCTTTGGCTTGACGTCCACTGACCTGCTGTTCCACCTGGGGGCCGAGGAGATCAGTAGGTAAGAAGTGTGTTCCAAGCAGGACAACTGGCTCTCTGGTCCTGGCCCTTTCTGCAGCCAAGAAAATCAAAGGGTGTCTTGACAGTCTTGACCAGACAGTTCTGAAGGCAGCAAGTTGTGTCAGACTCTCTGGCCATCTGAGTTTCTTTCTACTCAAGGGGAGGAGTTGGATGCATTAGTTTCTGTTACCACCTCTCTAAAGTGCGTTTGAGACCCCAAAGAGCCATGTCCATCCTGTCTTTGCACTTAAAGGCATTGAAATTCATGTACATTTTCTTCTCTGCTCCCCTTTTATTTATTTCCCAAATTTGTGACCTTCTCTGAAGGGTTTTCTTCATTTCCAGTACAACATCCTGCTCTGCAGGGAATCAGTCCCTGCCAAATTTGTTGAGTTGAAGTTGGGCAGCTCCGTTCTGCCATCATCCTTGATGGGAAGGGGCATGAAGAGAATCGCGTGTTCAGCGAGACGGGTGTGGCTCCTTGGCTGAGGTTTGAGATTCGGGTCAGCCTGGCTACACACCTGCCTCACAGTAGTGCCAACTTTGCATCCTCTTGCCCAGTACGGTGCTGGCTAATGGCCTTCCTCGATCTTGATTATGAGGGATTCCTGTGCTTTCATTTCTCAACCCACTGTCCTGCATCCCTTCTCATGTGGGAACAGACCCAGCTCCTTGTGGGTGGGCCCTTAAACTTCCCCAGAGGCAGCCTCTTGTTACTGGGCCTTGGCCATTTAGTTTCTCTCTGGTTTATTAAATCCTCCCGTCCTCCCTGAAGAGAAATGGGCTGAAAAACAGAGTTCTGTGTTCACACTCTCCTTTCTTTCCCAGTTCTTCTGGAACTTCAGACAGATTCAGCCGAATACTCAAACACATCCTGACCCAGAGGAGGTGAGCTTGCCACTGGGACCCCCGACTGTGGAGACAGTGCGTTGGGATCATGGCACTTTGACAGGCATGATTATAAGAGCCTTCACTTTATCCTGTGATGACAAGCCTGCATTCTGCCCCTTCCACCACACACACACAGAAAAAGTCGGTCTGTGGATGCCAGCAGTGCGGAAGCCAGTACCTAGGGGGACTCTGTCTGAGAAGGGGGCCCCCTGGTCAACTGTTGTTGACTGTTTCTCTCTGTCTCTGTAGCTATTACCCACTCTATCCGCCCCAAGAAGACATGGCCATTGACTACGAGATGTTCTATGTCTACGCACAGCTGCCTGTCACCCCAGATATCTTCATCATCCCGTCAGAGC
Organism: Plecturocebus donacophilus; assembly: GCA_004027715.1. Taxonomy (NCBI): domain Eukaryota; kingdom Metazoa; phylum Chordata; class Mammalia; order Primates; family Pitheciidae; genus Plecturocebus; species Plecturocebus donacophilus. The sequence continues at coordinate 47,220 of PVKP010010993.1, forward strand.
TGAGGTACTTTGTGAAGGTAGGTTTGAACTCTGTATTTTCCCAGAAACAGAACCCAGCCTTTGATCTTCTCTTCTAGACCACCTGGCACTCACCCCTCATGGGGCTGCTGATGGGGATGGGGCCTCTAGCAACCTGCCCTGGGGCCTTGTTTCTTTGGGGAAGGTGGTGGGACCAGAAAACAAACAACTCTGTTAGTAAAACACTTTAGTAAACGTGAAAACTGGGAGTGTCCCCTGCTCCCTCCTCCCTCCCCAAGAGAACGGGAGCCCAGGTGACTAGGAAGGCCCTCAAATGAAGGCTTTCACCAGGCCACATCAAGGTGACCTGGGGAAGATTTCATATATACACTTGCCTGTCCTCTTCCCCCAGATTCTGATATGACCTCCAAGTCAGCTCAGCCGGGAATACCTTGAAGAAGCTATCGGGTCATTCTGATCTCTGCCACCTTAAACCCTGGTGCCTTGGATTTAGGTTTCGTACAGGGAATCCCAGACTAGTCTTCCTCTTACCAAACAAGAGCCAGTTCAACCTCAAGAGGTTTAAAAAGAAAGTTTTTCACATGGGAAAGCAATAAACAGCTAGATCAGGTTTGTCTCCAAGTTTGGGAGCTGATTGTCATTCTGCCAAGTCACCTCATTCTTCTGTTTGAAAGACTTAAAAGGAATTCAAAGTTTCTAGCAACAAGTTAACATATGTGACTGAGGCCAGGCGCGGTGGTTCACACCTGTAATCCCAGCACTTTGGGAGGCTGAGGCTGGTGAATCACCTGAGGTCAGGAGTTCAAGACCAGCCTGGCCAATGTGGTGAAACCCCATCTCTACTAAAAATACAAAAATTATTCCTGGCTATGAGCTTCCAGATTAAAAAAAAATCAATAAGTACAAAAATTAGCCAGGTGTGGTGGTGTGTCCCTGTAATCCCAGCTACCCTGGAGGCTGAGGCAGGAGAATCGCTAGAACCCAGGAGGCGGAGGCTGCAGTGAGCCAAGTTCGTGCCACTGCACTCCAGCCTGGGTGACATAGCGAGGCTCCATCTGAAAAAAAAAAGGTGACTGAAAATGTGTCTGGTTGTTTTGTTGCCTTCATTTCCATTTTCTAAAACCCTCTTTAGGGTCCAGCCGTCCGATGTCACTTCTTTTTCACATTGGCCCCAGTTAGTTGAGGCTCTCCAATCCCGTCTCTTCTCTCCTCCCAGGACGTCCTCGGCTGTGTCTGTGTGAACCCCGGGCGCCTCACCAAAGGGCAGGTGGGAGGCACCTTCGCCCAGCTCTACCTCAGGAGGCTGGTGGCAGACAGGGCGAACAGGCAGAGTCCATGTGTTGCTGCGCAGGTCGTCAGGATCTGAGGCTTCTGTCTTCTGCTGTTGTGTGCTGCATGGGCCCTTACAGTCTTAGCCAAGAGCCAAGACAGAGTCCTGTGACAAGGTGAACAGTTGGGTGGTAAAGGAGAGAGGAGCCAGCCAGGGAGGGGCAGCTGCCGGGACCAGGCCCAGCAGGGAGGGCTCATGTGGCCTGGCCTGCCTGAGTTGAGCCTCTCCTGGAAGGAAGCTCTTGCTTCTCAGTGCCTGTTCGGTGTCCAGAAGTAAGCCAGCCGCAGATACCACCCGCTCAGAAAAGGCGAGAAGGCTTTGTGATTTTCTACATGAATCAAACACAGAAACAACTTTTGGAGAAATAAAAATAAATTCTGAATCTTCTGAGTTTGATCTTCTACTTTCTTTTTCCTGGTAGTAGACAAAGAATGTTGCCTATTTGACCTATGTCCAGAGAAAGCGGAGTGTTGGTCACACTGGGTTTCTGTCTAGCCCAGGCCTGTCCAGTGGGTAACTCAGCCCCACCCCTCATCCCCACAAGGCCCCAGTGACCTCTCTACTGCAGAGGTGCCCTGGGCGGGCCCCGCAGCTGGGCTGCAGCACAAGCAGCTGGCCGCCTGCCTGACCCTCCCTGCGCGGTTCCTCACATGCACGCTGTGGTCCCAGCCTGACCTCTCCATCTGGAGGGGTTGGCCTTGCTGGGCTGTTCCCAAGCTGGAGTCCTTGTGGCAGCTGCTTTGCCAAGTCGCGTAGTAGCCAAGGCTTGCCTGCAGCCCAGAACGTTCAGACAAGGTCAGGCCTTCCAGGGTTCACAGCACATCCCATGCCCCTGTGTCCTGGCATCTGGGGAAAGGCTGTCACTGGCCAGATGGAGTGGCTTTCTGCCCTAAGCTAGCAGGCTGACCTGCCTCACATGCCAGAGCCAAGACTGCAAAGCCCAGCTGTCAGGGCAGGGAAGTGGGCAAGGGGACAGCGAGCTGCTGGTGGCTGCGCCTCGACTCAGAGATAAATACATGACCTAACAGCGGCCAACTGTTGCTTCCCACCTCTCTCTGATGGTGACATGGAATCGAGCCCCAGATCTGACCAGGGTACAGTAAAAGGTCTCCCTTTAAACAAGGAGCAGCTGTTTTATTTCATTGGTTTTTATAGGCACCTCCTCTGAGGCCAAGAATTAGAAACAAGTGGCAGCGTGGGGAGTGGGTTTTTCCCTCCTCCACCAGCTTCACGCATGAAGCAGCCAGCCGTGTTCCACGATGGGCACCATGACTTGTCAGCCTCCGGATGTGGCATTTGGGGAGCCCAGGCAACGGTTGCCTGGATACCAGTCGTGTGACTGTTGGTAATGATCCAGGAGGGCTGGGAGGGCCAGAGCAGGCATTTAAGAGTCAGACAGAGACGGCAGGATGTGAATCCAGAGCAGACACGTCGAGCAGACAGGTCTGGCAGGCATGGCTCTGCCACCAGACGGTTCCTTTTTGCTCTTGTCAGGAAGGTGCCAAGCAACTGCTGGCTGACCGTCTCGAGACCCCACTTCAGCTGTGTCACCAGTTTCCCCAAGCGTCTGTCGTCCCCAGGCGATCTCAAACAGGCTCTGGGGGCGTGTCGGTGATGGAGGGTAGAGGGTGCCCTAGAGGTGGGGCCCATCTGCCTCACAGCCCCCTTTGTTGGCCTCCCCTAATCTGGTCATGGCCCCTGCCCTTGAGACACCAAGTAGACAGCCCTAAAAAACAGTCCAACGCCCTGGCCAGGGTTTGCCTCCCACCCCCATGCCCCACCCTGCCCCACCTCTGCCCTGGCAGAAGGAGCCACCCTTCCTTCCCCCTCCTTGTGGCTTCCTTTTAGGGTTCTAGTCTTTGAGCGGGAGAGCTGCCGAACAGAAGCCACTCCTAGCTGCTGTGCCTGGGAACCCAAGTAGGTGCCAGGAACAAAGCGAGGGAATTAGGGCCTCAAGGGGCACCCAAGGGTGGGGGCTGGCAGGGCCACGGTGCGGATCCATGCAGCTCTGCCATCTGCAGCCACTGGGGCTTGGTGTTTCCTTTCCTTTGATCTCGAGGCGACCTGCCCAGCTCAGCCCAGCCCTGCTGCTTCCCTGCTGCTGAGAGTAGCCATCTGGGCTGATTTCTCACTCCACCCACCCCAACCCCACAGAGTCTCACTGTGTCGCCCAGCCTGGAGTGTAGTGGTTCGATCTTGGTTCACAGCAACCTCCGACTCCTGGATTCAAGCAACTCTCCTGCCTCAGCCTCCTGAGTAGCTGGGATTACAGGCACCCGCCACCATGCCTGGCTAATTTTTGAATTTTTAGTAGAGACAGGTTTTCACCATGTTGGCCAGACTGGTCTCAAATGCCTGACCTCAAGTGATCCACCTGCCTTGATCTCCTAGAGTGCTGGGATTATAGGCGTGAGGCACCGTGCCTGGCCATAAACATTATCATTTTTAAAGTGGATGATTTAGCTGAGCACAGTGGCTCACACCTGTAATCCTAGCACTTTGGGAGGTCGAGGTGGGTGGATCACCTGAGGTCAGGAGTTCAAGACCAGCCTGGCCACCATGGTGAAACCCCATGTCTTCTAAAAATACAAAAATTAACCAGGTGCGGAGTGCACGCCTGTAATCCCAGCTACTCGGAAGGCTGAGAAAGGAGAATCGCTTGAACCCAGGAGGTGGAAGTTGCAGTGAGCCGAGATCATGCCACTGCACTCAGCCTGCATGACAAGAGGGCGACTCAATCTCAAAAAATAAAAGTATATGATTCCGTGGTTTTTAGTATGCTCACAGTGTTGTGCAAACCTCGCCACTATCTAATTCCAGAGTATTTTCATCACACCAAGAGAAACCCTGCACCTATTAGCATCTCTTCCACACCCCATCCCCTGGCAATCACTCATCTAATTTCTTTTCTATAGATTTGCCTATTTGGGGCATTTTGTATAAATGGAATCATACAATACATGCTCTTTTTTTTTCTTTTTTTGAAATGCTCACTGCAACCGCCACCTCCCAGATTCAATCGATTCTCCTTCCTTAGCCTCCTGAGTAACTGAGATTACAGGTGCCCACCAACACGCCCGGCTGATTTTTGAATTTTTACTAGAGATGGTGTTTTGCCATGTTGGCCAGGCTGGTCTCGAACTCCTGACCTCCCAAAGTATTGGGATTGCAGGTGTGAGACGCCACCGTGCCTGGCCCATGCTCTTTTCTGTCAGGTTTTTTGTTGTTCTTTTATTTTAGTTTTGTTTTTTTGTTTGTTCGTCTTTGAGACAGAGTCTTGCTCTGTCTCCCAGACTGGAGTGCAGTGGCACGATCTGTGCTCACTGCAACCTCCACCTACCAGGTTCAAGTGATTCTCCCGCCTCAGCCTCCAGAGTAGCTGGGATTACAGGCGCCCCCCACCATGCCAGCTAATTTTTGTATTTTTAGTAGAGATGGGGTTTCACCATGTTGCCCAGGCTGATCTCGTACTGCTGACCTCAAGTGATCCGCCTACCTTGGCCTCCCAGCGTGTCAGGATTATAGGCATGAGTCACCACGCCTATAATCCCGACACCTAGCCTGTCAGGTTCGTTTCACTTAGCATGATGTTCTCAAGCAAGGTTTGTCCCTGCAGCAGCACGTATCAGTCCACCATTCCTTTTTATGGCTAAGAGCCCACTGTATGGCTATATGGTATTTTGTTTATCTATACATCCATTGTTGGGTTTTTCCACTTGTTGAATAGCAGACACTTGTGTACAAGGTTTTGTGTGAACACATGTTTTCAGTTCTCTTGGATATGTCCCTAGGAATGGCGAGGGGCTTTAGATTTATGAAGGAAGAGAAGCCAGAGAGAGGGAGAGAGGAGGGACGGAGGGCGTGAGAGGAGTAAAAGAAAAGAGGGAAGGACAGAGGGAAAGAGGAGAGGGAGGCAGTGATGGGCCTGGAACAGCTCTTCCAGAGACAGATTGTGAAGTCTTGCAAAGGCATTTGGACCTGATTCTGTCTGCCCCAGAGAATCTTGGAAGGGTCTGCCTCCCACTCCCTGCGCCTCACCCTGGCCACCCAACAAAGACCAACTTAAGAGGAGTCCCAGGTGCAGCTCCAGTAGCTTGGAGCATGTAGCAAAGGGCTGGTTTGAGGGGAGAAGGGCTCAGGGCAGGGGCCTGGGTCTGTTGAGGCAGGTTGGGATGAAGAGAGGCACCAAGCGGGCCACTGGAATACCGGAAGCAGCACATGGACATTGGAGGGGTAGACGTGGGAGTCACTGCAGTCAAAAGCCACAGAATGGCGGGGCGTGGTGGCTCGCGCCTGTAATCCCAGCACTTTGGGAGGTGGAGGCGGGCGGATCACAAGGTCAGGAGATCAAGACCATCCTGGCCAACATGGTGAAACCCTGTCTCTATCAAAAATACAAAAAATTAGCCGGGTATGGTGGTGTGCGCCTGTAGTCTCAGCTACTTGGGGGGCTGAGGAAGGGGAATTGTTTGAACCCAGGAGACAGAGGTTGCAGTGAGCCAAGATCATGCTACTACACTGCAGCCTGGGTGACAGAGTAAAACTCCGTCTCAAAAAAAAAAAAAAAAGCCACAGAACTGGGAGGTGCTGGGAGGGTGGCCGAGAGAGGGATGGGCATGATCCGCACCGTGGAGAGACCTTTGGCCAGCCTTTACACTTAGCATCACCAATCAACAAGGTAAAGGGTGGGACTGGCCTGGGGGCAGGGGAGGGAAGAGGGGTGGCAGCAGAGAGGTACTGGGGATTTCTTGCTAGAGAGATCGGAGGACACCCACGGTTGTTCATGGTGGGACGCTCAGCTGCATTCAGGCGTTTGGGCCCTTCTGTCACCGCCCTTAGTCATTCTGGGTCTTCAGTCCCCAAGCAGCCATGCCTGCTGCTGCTCCCTTGGGTCAGCCCTGGAAATGCCCGGGGGCCTAGGGGTTGGCCTGCCCTGGGACCCAGCTGGACCTCAGCCAGCTCTGAATTCCCCCATCCCGCCCCTCCTTCCTGGGGCTCCAGGCTCCTCCCCACCCAGAGCCTGCCTGACAGCTGAGGCCCTGCAGTTGCCCAGGCCAACAGGCCCCTGGGAGGTCTCAGGGGCAGCTGCTGCCCATGACCCCGCTGACCCTGGCCCCTGCACACTGCTCTCTGAGATCCCAGGCTTCTGCCCAGCGGCCAATAGGGCACAGCCAAGCCCCATCTTCTCTACTCACTCCCATCACTTCCAGATCTTCCCAGGGATGAAACATTTTAGGCTGAGAATTTTCATGCTGAGTCAGCAGGCCCCACCTGAGGAGTGAGAAAAGCTGCTGGGTGGAGGCACCCCTAGTCTGCTCCTGCCACAGAGGAAGTGCCTTCCAGGGGTGGTGGGGGAGCACTGGGTGAGGGGTGCACCTGCCTCCATCAGGCAGGCTGGGCCCTGTTCAACAGGGCGTCGACCCTGCCCTCCCACCACCTGCCTCCCACCTGCAAGCAGGGCATAGGGGTGACACAGCGGGAGAAGGGAGAAGGCCCAGTCACTCCTGATTCCCAGCAGCTTCTACCGTTGAAGGTCCACTTCCGCCCCAAGGCCTCGAGGCCCCTTCAAACTGTCTGCCCCTTAGAAAGTTCTAGTAACAGTAGTTGCCTCTGGGGACGGGTGTCCAAGGGCTAGGGGTCAGGAGCAGGAGGGCTCGGGAATGATTTGTCATGTCCACACTCATATCCCATTTAAATTTTTAAAAAAATTTTTTTAGAGACACGGTCTCACTCTGTCACCCAGTCTAAGTGCAGTGGTGCGATCACAGGTCACTGCGGCCTCAACCTCCCAGGCTCAAGTGATCCTCTCACATCAGCCTCCTGGGTAACTGGGACCACAGCTGTGTACCACCACGCCCAACTAATTTTTGAGTTTTTGGTAGAGGCAGGGTTTCGCCATGGTGCCCAGGCTGGTCTCGAACTCCTGGGCTCAAGCGATCTTCCTGCCTCAGGCTCCCAAAGTGCTGGGGCTACAGGCATGAACCGCCACACCCAGCTGTGTTTGAAATTTTTTACCATGTGTCTGGATTACGTTAAAAGAAGGTGGGGTGGGCACAGTGGCTCATCCCTGTAATCCCAGCAGGAGGATCGCTCAAACCCAGGCAGTGGAGATTGCAGTGAGCTGAGATTGTACCACTGCATTCCAGCCTGGGCGGCACAGCAAGACTGTCTCAAAAAAAAAGGAGTGAGGTTGGGGGAACAAACATATACAAATGTTTCTACGTGGATCCAGCTTTCTGTGCGCACTGCACAGCTCACAGCTGTTGTAGCAACCACCTCCCTGGGAGGCAGGCTCTCAGAATCCTCACTCCCTGAGGGCAGGGACTGTCATGTTCACTGTTGTCTCACTGGTCCCTAGACAGTACTTAGCACATAATAGGCCCACAAAGAAACTCCTGCAGACGCAGTGCCTTCCCATGACACGCCTCCTCTCCACCTTCCAGAAGCAGGTAGCTTGGAGAGAAGGGAGATGGAAGGCCCACCCATGGGACAGCACAACACCGGCTGAGGACAGTGCAGGTTGGAGTCTCTTCTTGGCAGCAGGATTCGGAGATGACTGAGTGAGCAGAATCTCTGCGGCCACCCAGAGCTGCCACTCCAGCTCAGAAAACCTGTAAACAGTGGACACTGCCGAGCATCAGATGGAGCCAAATGTGTCAGATGGAGAAAACCAGAGCAGGCCAAGGGCAGAGGCGCCTGGAGTTGTAGTGGGTGCTGCACAGAAGGGTCACCGACTCCCGGCTTCTATTTCCTAAACACTTGTCTCCTATATGCCCCCTTTTTGCCATCCCCGGCATCCTACCATCCACCTATCCATTATTCTGTCCATCCACCCACCTATCCATCCATCCATCCATCTATCCACCCATCCATCTATCCATCCATCCAACCACCCAACTATCCATCCATTCATCCACCCATCCATCCATCCACCCATCTATCCATCTATTCATCCACCCATCCGTTTATCCCTCCACCCATCTACCCATCCATTCATCCACCCAGCCGCCCATCCATCTATCCATCCACCTAACTGTCCATCCTTCCATCCATCCATCCATCTACCCACTCATGCATCAATCAACTTAACCATACATCCTTCCATCCATCCATCCATCCAACTTAAACATCCATCCTTTCATCCACCCAACTTAACCATCCATCCTTTCATCCACCCATCCATCCACCCAACCATCCACCATCCAACCACCCACCCATCCATCCACTCATCCATATTCACTGGGTGCCTACCACATGGCACACACTCTAGGGGACTGGCTGTGGTCCAGTGGGAGATGGACATGAACCAAATGACAATGGCATGGAGAGGCCCATGGTCCAGAGTTTCTCAGGGTATCACAAGGGGACCTGATATCAACGGGGGTCCAGAAAGCTTCCCTGAGGGGAGACATCACAGCTGAGAGCCACAGGAGGCATGGGGGTGGCCAGGTGAGGTGGAGGGAGATGGTGGGGGCCCATGGAGGAGTGTGTGCAGGGACCTAGCCCTGGAGGCTGGGCACGGCTGGCAGCTGACAGGCACTTGTTCAGGGCAGCAGGTGCAGAGAGCTGGCTGGAGGCCGAAGAGGCCAGCAGGGGCCCTGCTGCAGGTTTGTGGCCATGGCAGTGCATGAACCGGGCACGTGGCAATCAGAGTGGCATTTCTATCACCATGTGGGCTGGAGAACAGGCAGGCAGCACATCATCCTGGCCCCCAAAACCCTTGGGGGCTCCATTGTTCCCCCACCCCCAGCCTATCACCCACGTTATAAGCCTGGACTGGGCTTGACTCCCCCTTCTTCCTCCATGGCCTCATCACCAAATCTCAGCCTTTCAACCTCATTATCTCCATCTCCAGCTCTCACACCCCTCCTCAGGGCCAAGTTCTTTCTCCCTGCTATACTAACTGTACCCAGAGATGGCCTCTGCCTCTAGTCTGGCCTCCCTCCAGACTCTCGAAAGCTGCCTGGCACCACCTCCCTAAGCAAAATCTGTGGTCCATTCACCAAAAAGAAACACATGTGGCTCTTTTTTTTTTTTTTTTGGAGACAGAGTCGCCTGAGCTGGAGTGCAATGGCACTATCTCAGCTCACCACAACCTCCGCCTCCTGGGATCAACCAGTTCTCCTGCCTCAGCCTCCCAAGTAGCTGGGGTTACAAGCGCCCGCATTTTTTTTATTTTTAGCAGAGACGGGGTTTCACCATGTTGTCCAGGCTGATCTTGAACTCCTGACCTCGTGATCTGTTTGCCTCGATCTGCCAGAGTGCTGGGATTACAGGCGTGAGCCATGGTACCCAGCCTACCTGTGGCTCTTAAGCAAATGAAAAGGTGACTAGCCTCACGCATCATAAGAGAAATGCAAACTCAAATTACACCAAAATTCCTTTGTTTTGTTTAGTTTTTACCTTTCTGACTGACACAAATCAAAACAGGTGGAAACCAGGGGCTGGCGAGGCTGAGGAGAAACAGCCCTGTCGACTGCATGGGTCCCTGGTACCTGGCACGGTCTCCAAGAAGGACAAGCTGACAGAGCTCACAAAATGACCCCCGCACGCCGGGCATGGTGGTGTGTGCCTGTAGTCCCAGCCACACGGGAGGTCAAGGTGGGAAGATGGCTTAAGCCCAGGAGGTCGAGGCTGCAGAGAGTTATGATGACACCATGTACACGGTACTCCAGCCTGGGTGACAGAGCAAGACCTTGTCTCTAAAATAACAATCATAAGAGATCACTGCACACATCTCTTGCCCCCCAGTCCTTCCAGGTCCCTTCTGGGAATGTATTCCGCAGTGGCGCTCACGTGTGTGTGAAAGGACTTTTGTACAATGACTCGCCACGGCACTGCCTGTCTTGGGAAAGAGCTGGAACAACGAAGTTCCCTCGGCTGAGAAGTGTGTCTGTAAATTACCACACACCCTCGTGCTGGAATGCTGTGCAGCTGTGAAAGTAAGGGTGTAGAGTGGTCTCCAAAACATAACGCTAGCTGGAGAAAGCAAAGTGCCACATAGCCACTGCACAGCAGAGGCTTGATGAAAGGTGGCTTCCACAGTCCCCAACCCTCTGCCAGCTTCCACCAGGGCCTGCAGTACTTTGGGGTTCTGCTTGTCTAAATATTGCCATTTGTGTAAAAAAAATGTGAGGGGCTTTGCTCGTACATGCAAGAATATCCCTGGAAGTGTTTATAAGAAACTGATAACACCAGTTGGCTTTGGGGAACTGAGAACTGTGTCTGAGGGACAGAGATAAGGAGAATTCTTGCCTCTTAGAACTTCTGAATTTTTTCTTTTTTGAGACGACATTTCACTCTGTCACCCAGGCTGGAGTGCAGTGGCGCGATCTCAGCTCACCACAACCTCTGCTTCCCAGATTCAAGTGATTCTCCTGCCTCAGCCTCCCGAGTAGCTGGTATTATAAGTGCCTGCTACCATGCCTGGCTAATTTCTGTATTTTTAGGAGAGATGGGGTTTCACCATGTTGGCCAGGCTAGTCCCGGACTCCCAACCTCAGGTGATCCACTCACCTGGGCCTCCCAAACTGTTGGGATTACAAGCTTAAGCCACCACGTCTGGTCAACTCCTGAATTTTGAATCACATGAAAACATTCCCTCAGCCAAGTGGGTTGGCTCACCCTTGTAATCCCAGCACTTTGGGAAGCTGAGGCAGATGGATTGCTTGACTGAGCCCAGGAGTTCAAGACCAACCTGGGCAGCATGGTGAAACTCTATCTCTACAAAAAAATACAAAAATTAGCTGGATGTGGTGACATGTGCCTGTGGTCAGCTACTCACGAGGATTGCCTGTGCCCAGGAGACTGAGGCTGCAGCGAGCCATGATCATGACACGGTACTCCAGCAACAGAGCAAGACCCGATCTCAAAAAAAAGAGAGAAAGGAGGAAAAAAAGCATTACCTAATCAAAAAGTAATTTCAATAAAAGAAAATGCAGTCCTGATCGTGTTGTACCTCCACACACAGACCCTCGTTGCCTTTCCCACTGCATTCGGTAACTCTCCTGAGTGATCACCTGCCTTTAGCTATTCTGCTATGGGCCCTTCATTCACAGTGGTAGGTGACAAAAACCCACCCCTAACTGTATTAAGTAAAAACTAGAATGTGTTGGCTCATAGAATGGAAACTGCTTCAGGCATGACTGGATTCAGAAGCACAAGAACATCTTTGAGATTCATTCTCTTGGTGCTGTTTTCCTCTGTGTTGGCTTTATTCATAGGCAGGCTCTCCCCTTAGGGTGGCAGAGCTGGCCAGCAGCAGCTCTGGGGTGGCATCTTGGCATCTGTGACCCTAACAGTCCCAGCAAGTTCCCGGGCTGATGCTCTTTGATATCATAAGCCTGAGCCATTCCCATGACTCAGATTGGCTAGACACAGGACTCGAACCCGCTTTTAGAGCTTGGGGGTGGGGAGTCAGCCACACTGGAGACTGGAAAACTGAGGGACAGTCACCAGAGTAAGAGAGATGGGTGCCGGGCAGGGAAAACAGTGCTTACCCACTACCCTCGGGGCCTGTGCCCTCCCTACGGAGCACACAGAGCTCATGGCTGTCCTCTGGTTCTTCGTTCAATTCCCAGTCATTGGCTGAGCCTCCTCCATGCTGGCCTGGGAGGGGTAGAGGGCAGGATCGGTCATTTATTTCTCACTCAGGTTATCTGTTCCCTGAGGGTTGGGCCCAGCCGTGGCCACCTGTGTCTTCTCTAGTCCAGCACAGCCCTAGGCACAGGGAAGACACAAGCCTGGGTTTTCAGTGAGTCATGATGAAATACCCGGGAGGCACGGGAAGGGCTGAAGACGGCCTCTGCTGACTCCACAATTTACTCCCCACGGCAAAATGACAGCCTTGGGCCTGGGACGCTCCCAGAGGGATCTGGGAGGAAGTTCTGGGGCTGGTCCCTGCTAGGACAAGGATGTCACCACTCTGGAAACCCCCAAAGTCCTCAGCCTGAGGCCAAAATCCAGATGCAGAGGAAAGTGCCCCCAGCAAGGTCCTGCCACGCAACTCCCAAGGACGGGGTCCCAGGCAGAGGCAGCAGCTGGGGGCAACTCCGAGGGTGACCTTTCATCTCGAGTCCCGGCCTCCAGTGGGTCACAGTTCCCTGAAGCGGGGTGAAGACCAGGAGGGCAGGGCTGGAGCTGGCAGGAGTCCAGGGGAGGAAGGAAGCAAGAAACAATCAAGGAAAAATGCAACCCAGGTCTGGGGTTGGCTCAGGCCACGGGGCCCTGCAGGCTGAGCTCAGGCTGAGACGTTGGAAGGCTCCTGAGTGTGGCTGAGCTCCTTCTCAGCTCCCTGCCACCCTGCAGCCCAGCAGAGGAACCTGGGGCACCTCTAAAGACCCCTGTCTCTTCTTAGTGCCTCCCCGAAATGCACCCCCAAGAGAATCACCACCCTTCCCTGCGACTCTGCTCCCAGGACCCAAGTCCCTGTCATTCACCTGCCTCCCAGGGTCCTGGGTTCCAGGTGGTACGGCCATGGAGAGCTGGCTTCAGCCTCGCCTGCCGGGTGTCAGAGACAGCTTCCCTGCTGGTCCCTCCGATCTGGCCAGTGGGAAGGGGCTTCCAACTCCACCCTCCAAGTCCCATGGGGGTGCTGTGGCCGCTGATGATGGCGATTTCCAGGAAGGAGAGGCTGGGAGAGGAAGGAAGGGCTGAGTCAGTCCCTGTGTAGTGATCACAGTGGGGGAGGTGGCCATGGGGTCGGTGGGGGAGCCTATTGGGCCCATCTCAGGACCAGGGAGAGGCTCCAGGCTGAGGAGACGGAAGTCGAATACCCCACTCTGGGTGTTTCTCCATTGTGGCCTGCTCTGCCCCTCCCAAAGTCCTTTTTTTTTTTTTTCGGGGGTAGGGGTGGTTGTTACCTTTTTTTTTTTTTTTGAGATGGAATCTCTCTCTCTCTAGCCAGGCTGGAGTATAGTGGCACGATCTTGGCTCACTGCAACCTCCACCTCCTGAGTTCAAGTGATTCTCCTGCCTCAGTCTCCCTGAGTAGCTGGGACGACAAGCACGCGCCACTTCACCCAGCTAATTTCTAAATTTTCAGTAGAGACGGGGTTTCACCATGTTGGCCAGGATGGTCTCAATATCTTGATCTTATGATCTGCCCACCTTGGCCTCCCAAAGTACTGGGATTACAGGCGTGAGCCACTGTACCCGGCCTGTTTTATGTTCTTTGTTTTTGAGACAGAGTCTCACTCTGTCACCCAGGCTGGAATGCAGCGGCATGATCTTGGTCACTGCAACCTCCGCCTCCCGGGCTCAAGCAATTCTGCCTCAGCTTCCCAAGTAGCTGGAACTACAGGCGTGTGCCACCACACGCGCGTAATTTTTGTATTTTTAGTAGAGACAGTAGAGACAGGGTTTCACCATATTGGCCAGGCTGGTCTTGAACTCCTGACCTCAGTTGATCAGCCCACCTCAGCCTCCCAAAGTGCTGGAATTACAGGTGTGAGCCACCAAGCCTGGCCCCAAATGCCCTTTTGGGTCCTGCCCCTGAGTTACCAGGGTGTCCAGGAGCCCTTCTGTCCAGGACAATCTGGGCCCTGGCATCAGACCCTGGAGTCCAGGCTAGGGGGTGCAGTACTTGACCTGAGTGTCTCTTGGGTCAAAAATGCAGGCCACTGTTCCCCGTGGCTCAGGCTATCCCAGCCTCCCTGCCCACACCAAGGCCTCTACTTACAGCCTGAGAACTTGTGCAAAAAAGCCAATTTTAGAAAATGAAATCCTGTTCTATACATGGCCTTATGAATGGCAGGGCTCCCACATGATGCTGGGGTGTACACAATGATCCTGTCCATTCAGCAGAAGCTCCCCAGGGATTCCCTGGGCCCCAGCCAAGTGACAGCCACATCTGTGAATGCGGAGAAGGAAGCGCCCTTCCTGCATGCTTGCACAGCGAAGAACCTGAGGCCAGGCACCGATCACTCCTGCGACGTGGACATGGTCGGACCCCCTGCTCTGAATGACTGCAGGAATGGATTGAGGGGACTGGCACTGGGCGGAACGTGTCACATCCAGGTGGGTTGAAAACAGTGCCCAGAGCGCAGAGAGCATTTCTAGTCCTGATTGGAAGACCGAGGGAGGAAAGCAGGAGCTTGGACCAGGTTTGGGGGCTCTGCTGCTCTCTACCTCTACCCAAGGGACCCCTAATCACCCCAGAACTTCTTCAAAGAGCTCTGGGGTTGGTCCCGAGCTGTGCATGGCCTCAGGTGAGTGGCTTTGTCTCTCCGTCTTCCTTCTCTGTAACTCTGCTTTGCCCCCACCTCTAAGTGGAGCGTCTGACCCTTCCCTGACCCCTACCCCCATAATGGGGGACTCTCCAGCAGATGGGCAGGGGATAGGGGCTTGGCCTAAGCCTCATTTCTGCAGGCTCAGGTGGCTTCATTGTTACAGCCATTTTGATCAAGTGGCACAGCCAGCTGGCCAGTCCCCAAAGCTCTTGTTCTAATGTTTCTGTGAAATCATGCCACCTGAGGGGTTGTGTGTTCCCACGAACAAAACATGTGAGTGTCCATCCCTTATCTGGTTTGGGACTGGCATGACTTGATGCTGCTATCCCATGTTACAGGCAAGGAGGTTCCAAAAGGGAAAGTCATTTGCCTGTGGCCACAGAGCAAAGCAGCAGCAGAGACAGCTCAGAACCTGACTGATGCTCAGAGTGCAGTGCTCGGGCACTGAGCTGCTCCTCCCCTCTGAGACCTGTGTCCTGGGGATGCGCAGGAATGATGACTGTGGGGTTAGAAACCTGAGAGGAGAGGGAGGGGCCAGAGCCCACATGCCTTGCCACTTCTAGGCCCAGCAAATCAGTCAGTGCCCTGAGCTTCAGTTTCCATCTGTAAAATGGGGATCGTGATTCAGGCTCTGGCCACATCACTAGGCAACCCCAGGAAGATGTAAGGAGTTCAGGAACAAGAAGCAATGGGTAAAGGGCACAGGGCAGCCTGGCAAACACCGATGGCAAGAAGGAGGAGAGGCACACCCTGTGCCCACCCCCACCACAGCTTGGCCAGGGCCATCATCCCCACCTCAGTGATCCAGGCCTGTTTTCCTCCACGCTGCCCGGCCAGTCCTGGCAGAATCCACCTGACCAATACGCGCTGCAGAGTTGAGGGCAGTCTCAGTATTAAAACCTGAACTTCCCTGAATTCGTTTTCTATCACTGCTAGAACAAATTATCACAGAGTAGGCAGCTTAAAACAATAGAAATTTGGCCAGGCGCAGTGGCTCATGCCTGTAACTCCAGCACTTTGGGAGTCCGAGGCAGGCGGATCACTTGAGGTCAGGGGTTCAAGACCAGCCTAGCCAACATGGTGAAACCCCGTCTCTAGTAAAAATACAAAAATTAGCCGGGTGTGGTGGTGTGCGCCTGTAATCCCAGCTAC
>PVKP010010994.1:0-17351 GCA_004027715.1 Plecturocebus donacophilus
ATAAAATATTGGTTGGCTGCTTAAAAAAAAAAAAAAAAATACAGATTTTTAGGGCGGGCTTGGTGGCTCACGTCTGTAATCCCAGCACTTTGGGAGGCCGAGGGGGACAGATTATGAGGTCAGGGGTTCAAGACCAGCCTGGCCAACATGGTGAAACCCTGTTTCTACTAAAAATACAAAAATTAGCTGGGCGCAGTGGTGGGCACCTGAAATCCTAGCTACTCAGGAGGCTGATGCAGGAGAATTGCTTGAACGTGGGAGGTGGAGGTTACAGTGAGCCAAGATTGCGCCACTGCACTCCAGCCTGGGTGATGGAGCAAGACTCCATCTCTAAAAAAGAAAAAAAAAGAAATACAGATTTTCTGACCCCACCTGGACCAACTGAATTAGAATCTCTAGGATTGGAAGCCAGGAATCTGTATTTTAAAATACTCACAGATGTTCCTAAAATATCCACCTTTAGACCAGTGTTTGGGAGCCACTGACTATCTCCACATACCCTAAAAGCCATTGATAGCGGGGTCTGGTCTCAGACAGATGCCTATGTCTCAACTACTCAGGCAGCTGAGGCAGTAGAATCGCTAGAGCCCAGGAGTTCCAGGCCAGCCTGGGCAATAAAGCGAGACCCCATAACCTCATAAAAAATGTAAGAGATAAAATTAAAAGCCATTGATTTGGAATGTCCTCAGATTAGGCACCCAGCCTACGTATAGCAACATGCTGGTCCATCCCTTGAGCAAGTGCCCTGGGCTGTGTGTTCATGGAGTAAATATGTTGTCTGTAACAAATGTCATATATTGGCAGCCCCAAAGGATGTTGAGTGATTCTCTATTGTGATGCACATTAAGATCACCTGGAGGCTTTTTAAACCATTGATGCCCAAGGACACACCCAGATATTCTGATTTAACTGGTTGAGAGTGGGGCCTGGTCATTTTTTTTTAACTTCCCCAAATTATTCTAATATGCAACCAAGGTTGAAAACTCCCCCAATGAAAAAGTCAAATAGTATCTGGTGAGGCCTGCGGTTTGAACTGGGAATAAGGGTTCCTATCAGGTGGAGAACGCTTCCCAGAGGAGATGACAAGTCATTGAAACCCATAAGTGTGGGAGTGTCAGCCCATGTGCACTCTTTTCTCTGAAGACCATCACTCCTAATAGCCCCAGCTGAGCAGGTAGCTTCCCCTTCCCGCATTGGAGTCAAGTCAGCCAGCCATAGCCAGTTAGACGCAGTCTGGGTCCTTGACCAAGGAGCCGGGTTAAACCGATTCTCTCTCTCTTTTTTCTTTTTTTTTTTTTTTTGAGATGGAGTCTTGCTCTGTTGTCCAGGCTGGAGTGTGGTGGCACGATCTCGGCTCACTGCAACTTTGCCTCCCGGGTTCCAGCGATTCTCCTGCCTAAGCCACCCAAGTAGCTGGGACTACAGGCACATGCCACCACACCCAGATAATTTTTGTATTTTTAGTAGAGACAGGGTTTCGCCATGTTGGCCAGGCTGGTCTCGAACTCCTGACCTCAAGTGATCTGTCTGCCTCCACCTCCCAAAGTGCTGGGATTACAGGCATGAGCCACTGCACCCAGCCTGATTGTCTCTCTTTTAAGACTGGAAACCAGTCACTGATTTCTCCTGTGGACTGCAGGACTAGGGTAGTGTTTTGGGGTTATATGTGCTCATAAGGAAACAAATGAAGGCAGCCTGACAAGAGAGGCCCGTGATAGAGCCTGTACCCAGAGAAGGGATGTGAGGGAGAGCAGGACATGAAATGAGAAGCCACCAGGGTCACAGATGCCTTCTCAGGCCTAGGTCCAGCTCTTCATGAGATCAAGCTTCACTTCATGCCCTGGGATTCCAAGGGATACCTCTGTATCCTCTTAATCCCATTTACTTGACCTAGTGGTAATAGGCCTACTCATGTTACCATGAAGCTTAGATTCTGAACCCAAAGTTCCTGGCTTAAGGATGAGATATAATCAAGTGCTTCTGGGTACTGAATGGAGAGGAAAAAAGAGATGGAACTTGCAAATGGAATGTTTTTTACTGTCAGTCACTCAACATATATCAAGCACAACTGTACACCAGGCATTCTGCTTCCCTCTATACGAGAGACAGGGATGACTCAGACTTCAATCTTGCCTTCAGGAACCTCACCACCTAGTAGGCTCAGGATACAAGAAAGGTAATTGGCAAAAGCCCTTTTTTTTGGTGCAGCATGCCAGGGGCATTCAGATTTGGAGCAGATCAAGGCAGCTACATGACAAAGATGTTTATACTGGCCAGAGGCCAGGGAGAAGGGTAGGAGCACGTGACAAGATGAGGATATATGAAAATGGAGGAGAAAAGGCATTCTAGGGAGAGGAGCCTCAGAAGGTTCGAAGGCCTTCACCCAACAACCCTCCCACCTGCATTTCAAGCTTCCCAGTGCTCTTGAGCTACCTGGTCTCACTGTCACCTAGTTGCTGACAGAGACCCACTAACAATTATTCTTTATGTTCTTATAGCATGTGACAGTTCACAATACATTGTCAATATATGAGTTCACTGATACTAAGATGTTCCAGTGAGTTAATTGGCCCCATGAGATATTGGTATTTTTGAAATGGTCTTCAGAGAAAGAGTAATATTTACCCCCAGAGGACATAGGATTTCAGACCTTCGAGGAGGATGTATTTTTGGTTAGCAACTCCTTCCCTGGACCTCTCCAATTTCATCTGTGCAAAGGCTGGGTGCTTACCTGACCACCTGGATTTTTCTTCTGATCTCCCTTGATGTCTGGAGCAGGGGCTGATGTGATGGTGACCGCAGGGAGCTTGGCTGGCTCCTCCTCTTTAAAGAATAAAATGGGTTACATCAGAAGAGTGGACAAGGCTCTGAGGGAAGCTGGCAGAGACACTGGCGTAAGTGGCTACAAGGCTATTGGACTTCAGGGTTTCTGAAGGTTTATTTGGGGGAATTTCTTGCTGGTAGGAAAAGAAAGATAATGTGAATTGTTATTGCCCTGACCCATCTGCAGATGAGCTATCTGCAGATGAGAAGACAGCTGGCAAGTGACCATTCTTGTTCCCCTGTAACTCACAGACATTTCCATCCAGGCCATTGTGGCCAAGGACACTGTCAACAGCTGGGCAGCCAGAACAGAGAGAGGGCAAAGTTCCCAGCACTCAGAGTCTGACCCTTTGCCTGATTCCAAAGGCAGCAGCTTTTGAAGCCTTGAAACAGGATTGACAGGAAGGGAAACCTGGAAAGTCTGGAAAGCTAGGTTTAGGTAGGGTTCTCTCACTTCTTGACTGTGTGGCTTTGGGAAGTCACTTGACCTCTCTGAGCCTCTTGTCTATAGGATGGGAAGAATGACTGCTATTCCAACTCTCTCCAGGGTAGCTGGATGGATCAGGCAGTATGCCGTGCAGAGCCCACATGGCAGTGGCTGTCCCACTTTCTCAGTCCTAGCTGCCACACAGATAGGGACTTCTGTGACACCAGACCCCTGGTAGCCTTTCCTCACTGGGGTTGCTGGTTTCAGACCAGTAACTAGCAACACTGTCCTTGTACAGAAGAGACAGGAAGAAGAAATAAAATCCAACAGTCTCATTTGGAATGAGATTTAGCAAAAAGAAGTGGGAGTTCAACAACCCTCTAGCCTTCCCTTGCCTACCCCACCTGAGGAAAATGGAGAGAAAGCTGTATGGGGCCACTCTCAGACCAGCAGCCATGGGAAGGAGGAGTCTGAAGTGGAGCGGCATTCAGGGCAATACCTGACCCTCACTCTCACTGGCTCCCAAAGACGTGTCTCGGCCTCTAGGCCAAACTCACTACTGACAACAGGTAGAGTGGGGCAGGAGAAAACCCATTGGTCTGGCCATCTTCTCACCTTCTGGTTTGCTTTCTGCTTTGGTTTGGGGTTGGGCTCTGGCCTGTTGATTCAAGCTCTCCTCCTCCTTCTCCTTGGCGAGGCGAACTGCAAATGAGAAAGGACATACATCTTACCTGGGATCATAGGATCATCCCTGCCACACTCTTTCAGTTAGGACAGTCAGCAGAGCAGCCAGAGGGCAGCTGCAGAACGTGGGAAAAGGCTGCCCTGGGGGTTGTGACATCTGGATTCTGATCCTACTAGGCCTATTTGTGATGCTTAATTCCCAAAGTTTTGTCTTAACATTCTCTGCATTGTCACTGACTGGCTGTGACTGAGGGTAAGTCACTTCCCTTTTCAAGGCCTATTTCCTCTCTGGTAAAATGACCTGGTTGGACTCAGGGCCAAGAAATAGGATTTATTTCCTTTACAAGTTCAAGTGATGGCCTTCCTGGGTACTGAATTGAGAAGGACTCTGACCCAGGCTTTGTAGGAAAGTACCATGATTGATTGACAATATCTGTGATGAACATGGAATGGAGAAATAATTGCAAGGAGATGTTTTTTGCCACCCTTGGACTATAGTATCTTTGTAGCTTACTTTCTATGAATCTATTAGAAGCTCTGCTATAGCTCCAGGGGGACGACTGATGGCCATGTTCATAAACCTCCCATCTCCAGTAGAAAAGGGGAAATTATTCACCAACAAGCTGTCAGCCACACACACCCTTTTTGACCCCAGGCACAATAAGAGCGTGAGAAGGGCCTCCTTCAGATTCCTGTGCACGTGCTTTCCTAGAGGCCCACAGAGCAGCATGCACAGAATTGTGCTGCCCTGATTTCCAGGCGAGAAACACAAGGCAGGCAATTCTCTTCCACCGTGACTATGTGACAGGAAGCATGCAAGTACTTTACATGTGTAATTTCAAGGTGAGGGGGAAGAAGGAACAAGGCTTAGATAAAGGAGCCCACAGCTGTGTGGCCTGGGAGGGTGAGGGCAGTGGCACAAGTGACAGAACAAAGTGGTATTGGGCTGGGCGTGGTGGCTCATGCTTGTAATCCCAGCACTTTGGGAGGCTGAGCCGGGTGGATCATGAGGTCAAGAGATCAAGACCATCCTGGCCAACATGGTGAAAGCTGTCTCTACTAAAAATACAAAAATTAGCTCGACGTGGTGGTGTGCATCTGTAGTCACAGCTACTTGGAAGGCTGAGGCAGGAGAATCACTTGAACCTGGGAGGTGGAGGTTGCAATGAGCTGAGATTGTGCCACTGCACTCCAGCCTGGTGACAGAGTAAGACTCCGTCCCAAAACAACAACAAAAACAAAAATCAAAGTGGTGTCATGGGATCTGTGGGATCTATTATGAATTTAGGCTGGCTCTGCTCCATGAGCACTGGGTGACTTTGGGAAGCCTGAGTGCCCTCACTAAGCCTCAGCATCCTCTCTCTAAAAAGGCAATACCATAATATCCTCAGGGCACTGATGTGATGAGCGTTCATGAGACAAAATCAATAAAAACACCTTCACTGCTGCAAATGCTGGCCTCACTCATACTGTTAATTTAGCATGGATTCTGGAGCCTGATGACCTGAGTTTGAATACTAGTTCTGCCACCTGCACTATAGCTGTGGACCTAACTGGGTGATTCCTTACGCTCTCTGTACTTCAGATTCCTCATCTATAAAATCTTCCAGAGTTGGTGACAGAGTGAATGAATTTATACATGAATATGCTCAAAACAGTGTCTGACATCTGGAAAGCACTATATAACTTTCAGCTGTAACGACACAACAACAATGATGAAAACAAATTGACAAGAGTAGTTGAGAGCAGCTGTCCTACCTGGGAAGCAACCCCACAGTGATGATGCCCAGCATTCCAGAGGGCCCGAGTTAGAAGGAACCCTGGAGATCATCTAGTTCGCAGTACAGATGAACCGAGAGGAAACAGAAGCTAGAAAGTGCAATCTGGGAAGCTGGGTGGATCAAAGCCTCTGCCTGGCTCCAGGATAGGCAGAAAACAGATAAATGGGTCTGGAATTTCCTCCTCTCCACCTGTCTCCTAAACTCTGAGAGATGGTTCAGTTGCAGCTGGCTCTGGCAATAAGCTCCATGGGTAGAGCCGCCACTATGACACGTGTGGTCCCTCAAAGTGGCCTGGTGGGCCTGGGTCCTCATCAGAACTGAGAGGTCAGGGGCCAACACACCACTTCCTCCTTCATCCAGACAACCCCAGTGCCCCCTTGGCACTAATCAAGCCTTGAAGTCTTCTGTTGAGCAACGTGTAGCTGCTGTCACAGGAGGGCTCTCTTGGTTCTGGTCTCGGCACTGAGTATCTGCTGACTGTTGGCTAGAAGGGCTAGCAAAAAATAAGCTTCCGCTTTTCCTTCTCATCCCTCTCACAGCCTAGCCTCTCACTTCCCACGTTACTGAGGAAAGTAGGTCAGCTGTAGGGTCTCCCCCACCCTGTCTCACACATATCCAAGTGAAATCACCACAAGAGGCATGGGACCCTAGAAAGGAAAAGGCCCTTCACAGAAAGGTGAGAGTTTAGACCCCAAGAAACGTCCTTTCCACGGATCAGCTCTGTGGAAAGAGCTGAACACCTGGAAAGAGTAGAAACATCTGGATGGCCATCTGGAAACAACATACATAAACACAAGCACATCTAGAGTCTAGGGAACAAAGGCCCTCATCGCAGCCCTGCACGGTCTCCGCCCCTCCCGCATACAGTCTCAGGGTGTAGAATCAGGCTGGGCTCTTGAGCACAGCTGAATCCCAGAGGATATCTGCAGTCATGCACCGTGAGAGCCATTCCCTGCCCCAAAGACGCCCAGAGACAATGTACCAGCATGCTCGTCCTCCCTGGGATGATTGCTGCTGGTTCCTGGGCACTTGTTTCCTCACATGCTTCTCCCCTCTCAGCGTGACTGGATCATCGCTTTAACATCAATCTCCTCTGACCTCAGCCTGGCCTGAACATCACGTAATCCTGTTAGGACAAGTAGGCCAGCTGGAGGCTGTTGGTCATGGAAGTGGCCCAGCTGGGGGCCCTCTAGTCCCATTCAAGAGAAGGTCTTTATCGTCAGGACTTTGCTAGAGTCAGTGACTCCTCTGGGAGTGGCCATTCATGACCCAGAGATACAGCTTTCCTCACGGGGCTCAGGCCAGAGCCCCCCCAGCACTCATCACCAGAGGCTGCCAGGAGCTGCAGCTTCCATTCCGCAAACCCCAGAGGTACCATCTTTCCGGGGCTGACATTTGTGGGAGGCCTCTCTCACAATGTCTGCTGAGGCTTACCTTCAGGAATTTCTTTTTATTTGTTCTTTTCTTCCCCCTCTCTCTTTTTCCTAACAGCTCCATTAGCAGCTTAGATTAATTTTTTTCTCCCTTTCTCTCTCCCTCTGTTCTTACCTTGATGAATTCCTAAGGAAAGTTTCATCACATGTCTTTGATGCAGCTTTTCACAGTATGTTTTCTTGTTTTTTAATTTATTTTATTTATTTTTTTGAGATGGAGTCTCACTCCGTCGCCTATGCTGGAATGCAGTGACACGATCTTGGCTCACTGCAACCTCCACCTCCCAGGTTCAAGCGATTCTCCTGTCTCAGCCTCCTGAGTAGCTGGGATTACAGGCACCAGCTAATTTTTTTGTATTTTAGTAGAGACGGGGTTTCACTGTATTGCCCAGGCTGGTCTCGAACTCCTGAGCTCAGGCAATCCACCCACCTCAGCCTCCCAAAGTACTGGGATTATAGGTGTGAGTCACTGCGACCAGCCGGTATTTTCTTTCTTTTTTTTTTTTTTTTAACAACTGACAACCCAATATTGTCTCTGAAAAGGACTTCAGAGTCTAAAGAAAATTCTAAGCCCCCAAAATTTGTCCTTGAGCCAGAAAGCTCAGAGTGCTCCCTGGGACTCAATGGATCATTCTGTGGTGTGATATTCAGCTTGGCCCTCAGCCCTTCTGCCCAACTGCAGTCCAAGCCCTTGGCTTTTGTCCAAAGGCAAGCCTTTCTTTGATGGGTCTCCTGGCTGGGCTCCGGTTCTGCACCAGAGCCCCAGAGACAGGGGGACTCAAGGAGAGCAGGAAAGTAACTGAGAGGTGCCCTTTAGGGGTCTGAGATGCATGGGGCAACTATTTTGGGAAGAGAAGCAGAAGACAGGATTTCGTAAGGTGGATAGTGAGAATCTCAGCCGCTGCCATCATTTGTCAAATTGGACAAGAGCCCCCTGCTGTACTTTGGGCCCTGCTCTTACCCTCAGCACCCCTAGAAGGGTCCTGGCAGTTTCCAGGGTGTCCTTCAGGATTCCTGACTGGAGGAGGAGTTCGCAGGTTTCCTAGGACTCCAGAGTTGAATATAAAGCAAAAGGAAGTGCCACTAAGAACTTCTGGGCTTTGGGACCCTACACGCGGTGTCCCCAGAAGCAGCCCAGGCCAATCAGCCTGGGCCAAGCTGCCTGGCTAGACACTCTCCGTGGAACACTGGGGCTGACTCTTGGGCAGTGGGCTTTGCAGGGCAGCCCCAACCCAACCCTGTGCAGAGCACATGGTACTCACAGTCTAACTGCAGGTTAACACCTTCATTTTACAGGGAGGGACAGAGGCAGGGAAGTAGTGGGATGTGGTTACTCAAGAACCTTCGCTCTCGTGTTCCTTGTTGCCCTCTCTTGGTGAGACCCCTGTCTTGGTCTCTACCCTCTTTCCCAGACTGTCTGATTTTTACTACCCACTCTTTCCTCTGCTCATTCTCTCTTCCCGCCCCCTCCTCACTGCCTCTCGGATTTTCAGGTCCCAGTTCTTCTCCAGCTACAGGAGGGAAGGAGTGGATGGGACAGATACGGGGGTCTGGGGAGGCCTTGCTTACCTTCCCTCAGGGGGTCCAGGCTGTGGAGCATGAGCTGGTAGATGGTGCTGCGGATGGTGCTGTTGTGCAGAGAGGTCGAGCTGCTCCCTCGGGTCAGCAACGATGGGAGCTGAGCAAGAGACCCTCAGTGGGCCCCTGTCCGAGACAGGGGAGGAACCACACGAGGCCATCACTAACCTTGCCTCTTTCCCATAAAGATCAGGGAGAAAGCACAGATGCTTTATCCTGACCTCCCCTCTTCCTCCACCTCCAACCAGGAGAACTACACTGCTTTCTTTCTCAGCCTCCCCTCAGCTCCTCCAAGACTATTTTGTTCTATGTACTGAATAATTTCCCAAGGTCTCCACAGGGAGCAGACCTAGTGTATTAAGGATACCATATTACCAAGGGTTTGCACATCCCTGCAAGTACATCCTCAGGAACACTCCCTCAACCGCACACTACACAGACAGCGCCACCGCACATGGCTACAGCCCGTTACAGTCCACAAAGAGCATTATCATGTGGTATCATTGCCCCACTCCCAGAGATAAGCAAAGCTGTGATCCCCATCTAGGGAAAGGGAATGAAAACTCAAAGAAGCTAAGAGGCTTAGCCAAGGTCATGTGGGAAGTAAATGAAACAGAGTAGTATCCAGGTCTTCTGATTCCCACATTTTGTTTTGGTTTGTTTTTTCCCTATGTGCTTGGAGACCTTCATAGGTACACACATACACACACATCTATAATGTACAGACACAGATGTGACACTTATTGATAGTGACACACATAGAAATATCATCTGATTTACAATGGAACATCCTAAGACAACACTTCCACACTTACTGAGTCCTCCCTCCCTCCCTCCTCTTCTTTCTCACTCCTTTCTTCCCCCTCATTCCTCTGGATCTGAAGTCTTCTGCCATCTAGTGGCTGTGATGACACAGTACTTCACCACAAGTCTAGAGATTTTCTTTGGATGGAGGAGGCTCTTTAGATTAGGTTTGGAACTGCTTTCAAAGTTCCCCATAATTCTTTCCAGATACTTCATAGGCTATAAACAGCTAAGACTCTGAGACTGCTTCCCCCTCCAGTGACCCTGCTATCTTTCTGTTAGTTCGAGCATCCCAAAGCCAGAGGTGATTTGGCTTATATCAATCATACAATGTTGGGCTGTACACTAGGACTTGAGTTCATCTAGTCCAGTCATTTTACAGATGCAGAATCTGAAGCCCAAGGTCACACAGCAACCTAATGGTAGAGTGGGCTGTAACATTCCAGACTTAGCTCCCAAACCAGCACCTCCTCAAAGGCCATCTGGAGGTAAGAGTTTCTCAGCAAAGGAGACCCCTCCTTCCTTGCCTCACCCTCGCAGTGTTCCCAGGAACTTCCTAGGCCTGAGCGCAGCCAGGATCCCCAGCTCAGGGCCACAGTACCCTGGGCCTGTGACCATCCGCTGAGACCCTGCAGTGTCCCCACTGGGCAGACTCCATACGGCACCCACCTTCAGCTTGTTGTTATCCTGTAGCTCATCCACTGCAATGGCCCCATCGCCTGGCTGCAAACAGGGAGAGGAGTCACGAGATGTTATGGTGAGACCCTCACTCTCTCCCTACATCCCTCTCTCCAGGGAAGGCCTCAGGTTGAAATACAGAAACACACTCTGAGATAACCTGGTCTCAGAAAATGTTTCAACATGTCCCATCCCTCCGGTCTGATCTTCTATAGTCTGGCTTCAGCCTGCAATGTGGTACCCCGATCAAATGTGTCCACTCACCACAGTCCAGTGACACTGTCTTTGGGTTTCTGAAATGTGCCATCCTCTTCGCCCACCTCAAAACCCTCATCACAGGGTTACTCACCCCCCCGATCCATAATGCTCTTTCCCTCCTCAGGCTTCAGGTCTCCGGTTAAGTGTAACCTTCCTCTGGGAAGCTAAGTATAATTCTCTTTTATAGACCTCTGTTCTTTTCCTTCACAGCACTTTCCCCAATTTATTTGTGGAAATAAGTTGACTGCCCCACTAGCATCTTGAAGGTAGACTATTTTATTTACCACTGTGTGGCCAGCATGAGAACACTGCCCAGAACTTAGCAAGGGCTCAATCAATATTTATTAAATGAATGAATAAATGAAAATAAACTGTCCTCTAAATACACTTAATCTATTCTAACTCTTGTTCCCTTATTCATGCCTTTTCCTTCTGCCTAAAATGCCCTCTCCATTCTTTCTGGCTACTCAAATCGTATCCATTTTTCAAAAAAATTCAGAATGAATTCTTGTACAAAGCTTTCCCAAATGCCCTTTCCATGCTGCCTCCCACCCTCCCTTCAGCTCACTACAATACCTCTCTCCTGGAAAGCTGTATAACAATGAGTACATTCTGTTATACTAAAATCAGCTGTGTGCTCAGGTAAGTGCTAGCCTTTTGGGAAAACTATGGGGCAGCCAGCTGGGAAGTGGGACAGCTCTAGACAATCCAAGATGAAGAAGCATTAAGCCTGTAGGATTTACCATCTGAACCATTAGCTTGTCACTTTACACTCACAACCTTGTAATACAATTTGAACTTAAAAAAAAAAAAGCACTGTTTAACGTTTCACATGCATGAATTGTCTACCAGCTACATCTAGACTCTACATGTTTTCTTTTTTTGCCATGCAGTGAACTTATAGAGTCATCTCTGTTTCCCTTCCTTATGCCACAGTGTTTACTGAGCACAGTAGGTGCTCAGTAAAGGTAAGCTGAATGAGTAGACACTCCAAGTGACCTTTAGTGCTTTTGTTTTATTATTATTTTGTTGTTGTTGTTTTGAGACAGAGTATCACTCTGTCACCCAGGCTGAAGTGCAGTGGTGCAATCTTGGCTCACTGCAGCCTCCATCTCCCAGGTTCAAGTGATTCTTCTGCCTCAGCCTCCCAAGCAGCTGGGTTTACAGGTGTGTGCCACCATATCCAGCAAATTTTGTTTTTTGTTTTTCTTTTTTGAGTCAGAGTCTCACTCCGTCACCAGGCGCCAGGCTGGAGTGCAGTGGCGCGACCTCAGCTCACTGCAACCTCCGCCTCCCAGGTTCAAGCAATTGTCCTGCCTCAGCCTCCCGAGTAGCTGGGACTACAGGTGCACACCACCATGCCCAGCTAATTTTTTTGTATTTTTAGTAGCGATAGGGTTTCACCATGTTGGCCAGGATGGTGTCGATCTCTTGACCTCGTGATCCTCCAGCCTTGGCCTCCCAAAGTGCTGGGATTACAGGCGTAAATTTTGTATTTTTAGTAGAGATTGGGTTTCACCACATTGGCCAGGCTGGTCTCAAACTCCGGACCTCAGTTGTTCCACCCAACTGGGATTACAGGTGTGAGCCACTGTGCTCAGCCTTATTATTTTTTGAGACAGAGTCTTACTCTGTTGCCCAGGTTGCAGTGGAGTAGCACAATCATGACTCATTGCAGCTTTGACCTCCTGTGCTCAAGCGATCTTCCCACTTCAGCCTCCCAAGTAGCTGGTACTACAGGCATGTACCACCACACCTGGCTAATTTTTGTATTTTTTGTAGAGCTAGGGTTTCACCATGTTGCCCAAGCTGGTCTCCAACTCCGGTGCTCAAGTGACTCACCCACCTCTGCCTTCCAAAATGCTGGTATTACAGGTTTGAGTGACAGGCTAATTTTGTTTTTTGTTTTTTTTGTATAGACCAGGTTTCTCTATGTTGTCCAGGTTGGTCTTGAACTCCTGGGAGACCAGGAGACCTCATCCTTCACCCCCACAAAGTGATAGGATCACAAGTATGAGCCAGCACATCCAGCCTTTAGTGTAATCTTTAAGCAGCAGGATCACAAATGGCTGCCCTCAGCAATCGTCTTTACCCATCTCAGAAAATATAGAAATAGTGCTTGATCTAGGGCCATTCATTTGGTTTTTATTTACTGAGAACCTGCTATACTATTTATATGGTGCTATTCTGGTGGCTTTAGGGATACAAAGATGTTTAGGACATGGATTCTGTGTCCAGAAAGAAATTGAGGCCAATGACAACATAGATGCATGACAAAGAAGAAGGTCGTTCCTGAAATAAAAGCCACAGATAGATGCTGTGCTGGGATGGTCAAGGAAGCTTTCTGAAGTAGGTAGAATTTGAGTAAGCTTTGAAGGATTGGGGGAAGTTTGAACGCTTGAATACACATCACTAAATGAATGAATGAACATAAAAATGAATGAAACAGAGCATGAAAAATCTGCATATAAAGGGGGCACTGTGCATTTTAACAAATCCCCCCAACTCTTTCATAATACATGACCCCATTGGCCCAACCATCTCACTCTTTCTCACATCCAACTCTCACCCAAAGAGTTCTATTTTTTTTTTTTTTTAAGATGGAGTCTCACTCTGTTGCCCAGGCTGGAGTGCAGTGGTGTGATGTCAGCTCACTGCAACCTCCGCATCCTGGGTTCAACTGATTCTCCTGTCTCAGCCTCCCGAATAGCTGGGACTACAGGTGCGCACCACCATGTCCAGCTAATTTTTGTATTTTTAGTAGAGACAAGGTTTCACCATGTTGGCCAGGATAGTCTCGGTCTGCTGACCTCATAATCTGCCCACCTTGGGCTCCCAAAGTGCTGGGATTACAGGTGTGAGCCACCGTGCCTGGCCAAGAGTTCTCTTTAGAGGCAAAGAACTGTAAGGGTCCAGTCTACACTCTGGGGTGGATGGTTCTGTCCACCAAGAGGTGGGAGAGACTGATCTTTGCCCCATGTGACTGAACATGCTCCATGGTGCACACCCCAATGGTTTCTCTGCCATTCAGATTTATTAAAGCCAAAATGCCTTTCTAAGGATTCATTGTTCATTGCTAATTTCAGTATGTACTTCTAGCTTTCTGAAGCCTTTCACTTCAATTTTCTTATTCAATATGACCAACTCTGTGAAATAGACAACACTCATATTGTTGTAGCTATTTTGATAGATGAGAAAACTGAGATGCAGAATGTTTCCATCACTTACCCATACTCACCCATACTCACAAAGATGATGACAGAACTCTGTCTTCTTTTTTTCTCTCTTTTTTTTCTTTTTGTTTACAACCCTGATCTTACCTCCATTCAGAGCTTTTTTTGGGGGGTGGGGGGGGTGCTTTTGATTTGGTTTTACTAAATCCCATTTATTTTTCCAAGCATAAATAAGGAAATGCGTTCAAATCTATATTCCCTAGTGGCTCTATTTTCAAATTATCAACATTTCAGGCAAATGAACATGAATGTTTGTCCACATCTGGGTGTGGCTGATGTGATTTATGAGTAAGAGCACTGGCAAGTAGGTGCCTTCTGAACATGCCCTTTTCACAAACGCATTTGCCTCTCACATCACATCCTCCCTACTCTTTCTTCAGCCCAGTCACCCCCACCTTCTTCTTAAAACAGTTAGCAAGAGGCTGAGGTAACAGAACAGGTTGTCTTCATGCCTCTTGCTGAGGATGAGCAATGGGATCCTTTGCAGCTGTTTATAGGAACTTCAGGTGGCAAACCGTGGTACCCCCTGGCAGGCTTGTCCTCCTGACCTCCATTTGCTATTTCCCACTGATACAGCAATTCCTCTTCTCAACCACCCATAACACATTTTCTGAACCACACGTTAGTCTGTGATTTTTTTAAACATTCATTCAACAAATAGTCACTGAATACCTGGTCTGAGCCCTGCCTTCACCCAGCTTCTCTCAGGTAGGGCACACTTCACTTTAGCCCTTCACTGAGTACAGTATTGCACCCCAATTCACCCCATTTGTCTATCCTGGAAACCCAGAAGTCTACCCAAATTCCTCCCTCTTCTCACAGCCCACACCCAATTAGCTGTCAGACCTCGTTGCTGAGAGTTCTTACATTTCGCCTTGTCTCTGCATTCTCCTGCCTACAGTCCTGCACAGACTCCTGACTTCTGATCTGTTCCTCTTCTGGTACATTCACCACCCCTCCGCCAGAGTAAGTTTCCGAGCAAAGCATATCATGTCACTCCCTGACACAATGGAGCCCCACTGTCGCCCAGTGAGAGTCCAAACTCCCTAACTTAGCACAGCTGCCTGCTTACTTGCAGTCCAGTATTGTCCAGTAGAAATATAATGCAACCCATATATTTAATTTTAATTTTTTAGTAGCCACATTTTTTAATCTGTTGCAGAGATCTCGGCTCTCTGCAACCTCCGCCTCTCAGGTTCAAGCGATTCTCCTGCTTCAGTCTCCTGAGTAGCTAAGATTACAGGTGTGTGCCACCATATCCGGCTAATTTTTGTATTTTTAGTAGAGATGGGGTTTCACCATGTTGGCCAGGCTGGTCTCGAACTCCTGACCTCAAGTCATCCACCCACCTCAGCCTCCCAAAATGCTGGGATTACAGGAGTGAGCCACCGTACCCAGCCGTGAAATTAATTTTAATAATATACTTTATTTAACCCAATATGCCTGAAATATAATTTCAACATGTAATTAATATTACAAATATTGGGGTGTTTTACATCTTCAGACTAAATCTTTGAAACTGGTATATATGTTAAACTCATAGCACATCTCAAATTGGACTAGCCACATTTCCAGGGCTCAACAACTGTATGCAGCTGATGGCTACAGTCTCTTCTCGCTAATTTCTCTGGTTTTTGCACATATCTATGAGATGCCCTACCCCTTGTATAGTCAGTGAATTCCTGCTTGTCCTTCAAGATTCAGCTAAGTATCCCCTCCCCTAGGAAGCCTTCCCTGACCCTCTGGTCTGCTGAGATATCTGCTCTCTGTAGTACTAAATCCCTCAGCATTTACCTATACCATTACACATGATAGTGGAACTACTGCTTTACTTATCTGTCTTCCCCACTGAGAAGGATTTACCATGGAGATGATGAAGCTTAAGCTTCAGGGCTCATCACTCTCCTACACAAATCCCATCCAAGGCTTGCACCTAATTTTGTAGCAACAGTTTTATATTCTTTTTCTTAATGAGTATCAGGCTCCACAAAACCTAAATCAGCTCCACCTCCTCCATTAGGCTAAGCTCCTTGAGAGCTGAAACTGTGCTTTATTTATCACCAGATGCCAGGCCTATCACAGGCTTCATACGAAGATGTTCAATGAATGTTTGCTGAATGAATGTTGGAGTTCTTGAGGGATTACTCCCAGACTATCTATCTGTCTTTCAGAGTAGCATCAGCCAGTCCTTGATTTTAATTACCATACATTCATTGGTGATTCACAATTTTCTGTTTCCAGCCCAGACTTTGTTCCTGGGCTTCAGACTCATTTGTGCCACTGCCTCCCAGATATACCCACTTAGAAGTGATCTAAGCACCCAAACTCACTATTCCAAAGTGGGAACTCTTGAGTCTCCCTAAACCTATTCTTCTTTCTCAGTGGATGTCACTGCCACCCGCGCTGCTGCTCAATCCAAAAAGTTCAGCAGCATCCTTGACTTTCCTGATTCTCTCACCCTCCATATCCACTTCACACCAGGTCCAGATGATTCTGCCTTAAAACATTCACAAATACATATACATATACACAGCCCACAACAGCCTCCTAACTGGACTCCCTGCTCCAATCTTGCACACCTACAATTCATTCTCTAATCAGCGGCTACTCATTACTTCATTCGCTCATTGAGCTTAAAATAAAATCCAAACTCTGTATCTGATGCATAGGGCCCTGCATGGAGTATTAGGTTGGTGCACAAGTAATCATGGTTTTTGCCACTTAAAAACAAAAGTAGCCGGACGCAGTGGCTGATGCCTGTAATCGCAGCCCTTTGGGAGGCTGAGGTGGGTGGATCACCTGAGATCAGGAGTTTGAGACCAGCCTGGCCAACGTGGAGAAACCCCGTCTCTACTAAAAATACAAAAATTAGCTGGGCGTGGTGGATGGTGCCTGTAATCACAGCTACTTGGGAGGCTGAGGCAGGAGAACCACTTGAACCCGGGAGGCAGAGGTTGCAGTGAGCTGAAATTGCGCCACTATACTTCAGCCTGAGCAACAGAGTAAGACTCTGTCTCAAAAAAAAACATGGGCATTTTACCTTTTTAAATGAAAGTTGCTGGGTAATAAAAAAAGAGCAAAGCTCCGTCTTTAAAAAAAAAAAAAAAAAAAAAGGGCAGAAACTGTGATTACTTTTGTACCAACCCAATAGCTCCCACCCTCTTCTCCAGTGGTATTCTGTACCCATCTCCTTATTACTCACTAACCACACTGGCCTCCATTCTTTCCTGTAATGTGCCAAGCTCTCTTTCCCGCTCTGAGCTTTTGCATATGCTGTTCCATCTTCCAGGAATTCTTGTCACAGACCATGGGGTGGTTTCCTTTCTCATTCTGCAGATGTCTACTTGAAATTCTCCTCCAAGAGACCTCTACCACTCTCCCTCACTAAAGGGGGCCCACTATTATTTAGAATCACTCTCTATCACATGCCATTTATTTCCTTTACAGCACTTATCATATCTAAAATTAACATCTTAGTTTATTATACTTGATTATCATCCATATGTCCACTCCCCCACACTAAAAAAAAAAATTGTTGGTTGTATGTTTCCAATTAATTCAGGTGGCAGAGCATTTAGAAATTTTGTTCTTTGTAGAACACCATGAATATCTAATTTCATATTGAATCCCATCATATGCACTAGAAGGAAAT
>PVKP010010994.1:17451-62993 GCA_004027715.1 Plecturocebus donacophilus
ATTCTCCTGCCTCAGCCTCCCGAGTAGCTGGGACTACAGGCACGCACCACCACGTCCGGCTAATTTTTTGTACTTTAGTAGAGACGGGGTTTCACCGTGTTGGCCAGGATGGTCTCGATCTCTTGACCTCGTGATCCACCCGCCTCGGCCTCCCAAAGTGCTGGGATTACAGGCGTGAGCCACCGCGCCCGGCCCTAAGATTTTTTTTTTTTTTTAATTATTGTGGTTAGGTTTTTGTTTTGTTTTGTTTGAAACAAAGTCTTGCTCTGTTGCCCAGGCCAGAGTGCAGTGGCGTGATCTCTGCTCACTGCAACCTTTGCCTCCTGGGTTCAAGCAATTCTCCTGCCTCTGCCTTCCAAGGAGATGCAATTACAGGTGCGTGCCATCAAGCCCAGCGAATTTTTGTATTTTTAGTAGAAATGGGGTTTCACCAGCCAGGCACAGTGGCTCATGCCTGTAATCCGAGCACTTTGGGAGGCCCAGGTGGGTGAATCACAAGGTCAGGAGTTCAAGACCAGTCTGGCCAACATTTAGTAGAGACTGGTGAAACCCTGTCTCTACTAAAAATACAAAAATTAACCGGGCATGGTGGCGCACGCCTGTAATCCCAGCTACTCAGGAAGCTGAGACAGGAGAATCGTTGGAGCCCGGGAGGCAGAAGTTGCAGTAAGCCGAGGTTGCGCCACTGCACTCCAGCCTGGAAGACAGAGTAAGACTCTGTCTGAAAAAAAAAAAAAAAAAGAAATGGGGTTTCACCATGTTGGCCAGACTGGTCTTGAACTCCTGGCCTCAAGTGATCCCCCGCCTCAGCCTCCCAAAGTGCTGGGATTACAGGCATGAGCCACTGTGCCTGGCCAAAAGCTTAAAATTTTATGAAGAGAAACCCTAAAATTGAGCATTCTACTCTTACCATCTTTTCCTGACAATTAGAGGGAAGCTGATTATTATTCAAAGAGTTGAAGAAGGGAACACCTTAGCCCAGGCTAGGATGGGTCCTTTGGGAACACAGTGAGTTCTCTAGAGTCTAGTGGGCGGGACCCACAGAGGCAGAAGGGGCAGAAAGCCCCTTGCTGCCAAAGCAGGCAGCCAGCTCTACAGGTCACTGATAGGAGCCCTTAGGCTAAATGCCAACCCTGGCAAGAAAGGGGAGGACTAGACCCTAAAGAGGCACCAGGTTTGACTGTTTGAGGTCTTGTTGATTGGTTTAATTTAAAAAATCCTGCCAGGGACCAGGTGTGGTGGTTCACACCTGTGATCCCAACACTTTGGAAGGTCAAAGTGGAAGGATTGCTTGAGGCTAGGAGTTTGAGACCAGCCTGAGTAACATAGTGAGACACACCCCCAGCCTTCCCCCCACCGTCCCCCGCCCCGTACCTTCTCTACAAAAAGTTTTTAAAATTAGCTGGGCGTGTTGGTTAGCACGTGTAGTCCTAGCTACTCGGGAGGCTGGGGAGGATGACTGCTTGAGTCTGGGAGGTCAAGGCTGTAGTGAATCATGCTTGCGCCACTGCATTCCAGTCTGGGCGACAGAGCAAGACCTTGTCTCAAAAATAAATCAATAAAAAAGTCCCTCCAGGATGAAAATAGTCCCCAATGCATTTAGGAGAGAATGGCGGACTTTTCCCCAAGAGTGTTCTAGAGGGAAGAATGTGGGTATGGAGCATCCAAAGGAGCCCCAACTAGACTCTTTCTCTGTTTTGCACCCCTTTTTGCCATTGGCTTTCCACAAGACTGTCTTGCTAATCATGCACCTCATGCAGATGGCTGGTGCTTCCTGGTTAATCTAGTCAAGTATAAAGAACGGCCCCTGCTGTCCTTCAAATACCAATAAGGCTTTTCAGCCAGTCTAGCACCTCTGCTTTGCTGTCTGTTGGCTTTCTGTGACTATGCGTGGTCAAGGCAGGTCAGAGATCTATCAATTTTGGCCAGAACAAATACAATAAGAGCTTTGAAACCAAGCATACTTGAAAACTAAGTTTCAGAGAGAGAGCTAAGTTAGATTTGTTGATAACTATGCAGACATTTCCCATTTTCTTATTGGGGTCATAAAAGGCATCCTCAAACCAATGTATGTCAATCTGACAATGTTGTCCAAAATAGTTTTAGTTGTGAATTTTTTTCAGGCAGTGTCAAAAGTGAGACTCTAAAATAATTACTATATGTCTATATCCAATACTAAGTCCTTTATTTTTTTTCTGGGAATATTCTTAAGTAAATTCTGATTAGAATCACTACTACAACACCTTTATCCTGATTCTAGATACTCAGGGCAGAATAAAAAGTAAAGTGAAAAATCCTCCAGCTCAGAAACTCAACAGCTATCAGGTGAGTGAGTATCTATAAGAAAATTGTTCTCTGCTGATTCAATGTCTCCAAGCTGTTCAGGTAGGAGAACACCTGCAAGCATGTTGCTCTTAGTAAAATATCACGTGGCCATTCCAATTAGTTTATTTATTATCTGTAGCTGCTTTCACACTACAAGGACAGAGTTCAGTAGCTGTGACAGAGGCTATATGGCTCACAAATCCTAAAATATTTACTGTCTGGCCCTTTACAGAAAAACTTTGCCAACTTCTGCATAGCTCATCCGTTCACTTTACAGATGAGCAACCTAAGGCCTGTTTGAAAAGCAAAGTGACTTTGTAGCACTTTGCACAGGGTTCGCTTCATTGCAGTTAATTTTCTCTAGGCTTGTCCCTACTGGATACAATCTTTTTATTTCCCACAATGCCTTCCATTTAACTGAATAATAATGGTTTGTCTTATTGCACTGTCTTGCCTGGGGTAATGGGAATAGTCAGCAGTGGAACCTGGCTTAAAACCCAGATACTGTGATTCATGATCAATGGTAAGGATCGCCAAGTAGCTGTGTAACTTTGGTTGAGTTAATTGTCCTTTCTGAACCTCAGTGTCCTCATCTGCAAGATGAAGGTAATCTATTCCTTGTATGGTTTTATGAGAAATTGTTAAGACAATGTATGTGTGGAATAGGCTCTCCATAAACATGGATTCTCACCCCGATTCCTTTGTCTCACTAAACTGGAGTTCTGGAACTTTTAGGGTTCCCTGAGGAAACTGAACTAAATACTTATGGAACTTCTTCTCAGAACAAGACACTGGGCTTGGCCCTTTAGGAGATACAAAAATTATTTCCCCATTTAGTGGCATTGATAAGACTGATGTGACCAGACTTATGATCTGGTTAAAGGGAAATAAGGTGTCTTTGAAGGGGTAATGACATTTAAAAGATGCCAATGGGGCCAGGTGTGGTGGTTCTGCCTGTAACTTCAGCACTTTGGGAAGCTGAGGCGGGAGGATCATTTAAGACCAGGAGTTTGAGACTAGCCTCGGCAACATGGTGAGGCCCTCCTACAAAATATTAAAAATTAGCTGGGTGTGGTGGCACATGCCTATAGTCTCAGCCACTAGGGAGGTTGAGGTGGAGATTGCTTGAGCCCAGGAGTTTTAGGCTGCAGTGAACTATGAGTGCACCAGTGCACTGCAGCCTGGGCAACAGAACAAGACTCTGTCTCTCTTCTTTTGTTTGTTTTAAGACCGTATCTCTTAAAAAAAAAATCATACTGGATCTATTTCAACAAATAAGAACAGAGGTGTAATCATCACAGTGCTTACTAGTTGGCAAGGAGCTGCTACTAAAGTCTTTGATTCTCTTTTGAAATTATGACTATGCTTCATTTGTCCAGCAAGCTTTGCTTTGATGGTCTAGCTCAGATCAAATGGAAAGTTCAGAGTTTGTAGAGTCTAAATACAAGCAGGATTACTATGAGGGACTGGGAAGCAGGTCAGAGGCACTTTGGAAACTGCTGGCCTGTTGTACACCAAAGCGTTAGGCGCTTTCTTCAGAGGAGAATACCAGGACTTCATGGCCAACCCTGAGAACTTAGCAAGACCTGCCCTAAGAACTGCATTAGGAGGGAGGTTCCTGTTTCCTTGTATTAAATTATGTAATGCTCTAAGCCTCTCTTTCTTTCTTAAGTCTTTGGCTTCATGGCGGATAATCTGGTGGGAAATAGCACTGAATGAGGAATTAGGAGACTGGGTTCCCATTCCAGTTCTAATATCTGCTGGCTATATGACCCTGGGCAGGATATTTCTCCTTTTTGGACCATCTGCAAATGATGCAATAGAAGCTCAGTTGACCAGATCAGACAAATAACCATTGTGCTGGGTCCTGACAGAACTGAACTCACTTGGACGCAGAACATTATCATACAATGTTAGAGTTAGGCAGGACCTTTCAGTGATTAGTTGGACTCTGCCATTTCTCCTAGAGAGGGCAAAGGACCTGTCTATGGTGACACAATTCATTAGAGGCAGAATCAGATTAGAACCCAGGTTTCCTGGCTCTCTGTTCTATGCTTTGGCCAGAACAACATGTTATCTAAAAAATCTAAAGGAAATGCATTTAATCTCCCTTGCCTGGTGTATCTCGCAGACACGTTGCTGAGTTTGGTCTCCATCCTGCTCACTCATCAAAACTGCTCTGGATTAAGTGGCTAAGTCCATCAACTCTGCATGCAAAATTCTGCTCACACCAGCAGCTTCTCTGAGACCTGGAATAGGCAGGCTGTGAGCCAACCCATACCCAAACTCATGCTTTAGGAGGAGGAGAGAAGTGGGATCTGTGTTCCCTATGGTACCCTCACTTTAGAGTCTCAAGGAACAAAAACCTGGGAATGATCCGAGTGTGGTGGTGCCTGTAGTCCCAGTTACTCCCAACCCCAAAAAAAGCCAAAACATTTTGGAATGAATTTTCAGAGATCACTTCTGCAATTAATCATCTCTCAGGTTATTGAATCATCCAATTAATTTAATAGGAAGGTCTCAAGCAGGCAGAGAAGTTCTTGGAAAGAAACTTATGGGTCGGGAAAAAGCCCCAGGATTGGTGCTCCTGGTGTCTGGTCTCCAGTGAGCACAGAGAGATGGCTCTGCCCCCAGGGCTAGCTTGTCAGTGCATGAGTAGAGCTCCCATCTTCTCTAATATTTTTCAAAACAAAACAAAAATATAAAACTCTCCTTCTTCTCAGACCCCATCCAAGACATCAGCCCCTCCAAGTCTGGAATATGAACTAACAGGATGAAATGAAAATGAGGGTGCTCGCTAAACCCTGAACGCCATGCACATGGAAGAGATTATCATTTTTCCCTGCCTGGCATCTTCTTGGACATTCTCCAAAGCCCAACTCAAATGGCATTTCCAAACACCTGGTCACACCAACCTGAGCTCAAATCTTGGCTCCACTGCCTATTTTTTGTGTGACCTTGAACATGTGGTGTAACTTCTTTAGGCTTCGGTTTCTTCTCCTGCAAATGGGGATCATAATATAACCAGTTTATAAGGTGATTAGGGTTGAGCCAATGTCATGCTTACAAAGGCCCTAGCACAGTGCCTGGCAGAGAATAGGTACTTTATAAATGTTGAATAAATAGTAAGGGAACCAGAGCATTCATCTCTTGAGGTCTGATCCAGCACCTCTTCAGTCCCTGGCTTCGCCAAATCCTTTCATCTCAAAGGGGTTAGAGAAGCCTGAGCCAATTTGTCCTTACCTTGCTGAGGTTTCCTAAGGCCATGACCTTGGCCACTGACCTCCTGCTGAGCTGCTCCTTCACCCAGACCTCGATTTGCTTGTTCCACTTCATGGTGAACACATAGAATGCATAGGCCAGCAGCAGCAGCAGGCTCTCCCACCAGGCAATGAGGCTGTCCAGGAAGAAGAGGATGAGCATTATCAGGTCAAGGATGTAGAAGGAGACATCACGGAATAAGGGCCACCAGGTGAGGTGGAGGATCTCTCGGGAGAAGAGGGAACAAGTGCCAATGACAAAGAGAATGTTGAACACAGCAGAGCCCACAATGGTACCGATGCCCACGTTGCTGTGGGAAATGAAGACACCGATGAGGGAAGTGAAGAGCTCGGGGGCGGAGCCTCCAGCAGCCATGAATGTGGCGCCTGCCACATCCTCGGAGATCTGCAGCTTGTCTGTGATGACACCCAGGGCTGGAACGAAGTACTCGTCACAAACAATGGCCAAGGCCACAAACACATACATCATGCCAAAAATGTGCAGGACCACCCAGCCCTGCCGCCGCTCCTCCACACTGAACAAATCTGGGGGGTACTCTCCCTTGGAGTGGAGGTCTGGCAAGCTAGAAGGCAGCACTGAGGGACTGGGACTGAACTCCTCTGGGAGCAGGGCCGTTGTGAGGCTTGGGGAGAGAGTGGTGGGCATGGCTGGGGTTGGCTTCACAACCACACAGTGATGGACCTGCGTGGTCAGCTTTGCCTTGACCATGGGGGTTGCTGAGGTGCTGAGTGCTGTGGAAAGTTTCTTTGACAACCTCCAGACTGCGGCTGGGGCTGTTTCGATGGCTGATACACTGGTCCTGGGTGAGGGATTCCTAACACTCCGGGCAGCAGTGGAGACTTTGGTTTCTGCTGGACTGCTGCCTGTCATGGTGCTTATTGTCACCTGCCCCTCAGAGGTGGCTGGGGTATGTGCCAGGACTCTTTCCTGAGTCATCAGGTTATTCTTTCCCACTAACCCCCAGGGATGGGTTGAGCTGTTATTTTCCATTCTTCTGGGGGGAGTCAGGCTGTTTTTTTCCACAACATTCCTTGGAGAAGTCAAAACGTTTGTTTCTACCTCATGTGTCAGATAAGGTGGGGTGCTATCAACCATTCCCTTGAGAGTGGTTGGGGTGGTTTCTTCCATTCTCTTAAGAGAGTTGGTTTCCAGTATTTTATAGGTTGCCATAATGTCACTGTCCTTCACTGTTGTCCTGGGGGTGATTGCATGGCTTGTTTCCATTGTCATGAATGTGGATGGAGCATAAGTGCCTACTCTTCTACCATGTGGAGAAGGAGTGTACTTCACCTTTTCACTGACTTGAGTTGGGCTGTAGCTCTTCATTTCTCCCCTGAATGTCTGGGTATATTTTTTTACTATTTGTCTGCTTGAAGTTGGGGTGTAGTAAGTCAGTGTTTTACTGGATGCTGGGGTGTTTTCCTTCCTTCTTTCTATACCTGCTGCTGTTGGGCTGTAGTTATTCTTGGTTGTTGTTGGGATCATCTTGGCTGTTCTTTTGGGCATATTGGGGATATTCTCCACTGTTATCCTCAGCGTGGCTTCATCACTGCCCACTGAGGCTTGGGGTACCAGCATCTCACCCCCTATTTCGGAGCTAGGTTTTGGAGGATCGCTGCTCACCATCATCATGTCTTCACTGGGGAGGCCCCGGCTGGCCAGTTTTATAGGCTGATGAGAAGAGACTGCTGCCCACAATGAGGAAAGGCCCTGGGGTCTCCTAAGATGCTGATAGGTAGAACTGACGATCAACATTCCCAGTATGAAGAGGAGGCGACTCCAATGGAGCCGCTTTGTCCTGAGTAACCGCCTCTCTTGAGGCCCCATCCTGATCAATTTCCTCATGGTGGCCAGTTATATCTGGTTACAGAAGGCCTCTCATTCTGTCTATGAAAAGGTGGAGGCTACTCTGAGATTCAGATTGGTGATCAAAGAAGATTTCTCCATGAAGCCCAACCGGAGGGTATCCACAAACCTACATGGGGAAAAAAAGAGATTATTTACCACTAAGAGGAGATCTGAGATCCATAACACCCTCATATAAAAAAAAGTGATAACAGAAGCCCCAGGGACACAAAACTGTCATGTATGGGGTCTCTGCTAAAGTAAACTACTCCTACCCCCTGCTCCAGGGCAAAATGCTTGCTCTTAAGAGAAAGAGTACCTAGGGGTCCTATGTACTATGTAGGCATGACAGCAGCCCAGCTTCCTGAGCTGGGGCCTGGGTGCTCTGTGGAGTCTACCAAGTCCTCCCTGGACCCGCAGCAAAAGGTCTGCCAGTACTCTTCAAGTCCAAGCCTAAGATGCTGGGAGCTCAGTCATCCACAGTTGGTGCTAGGCCACAGCTCTCACCTTATCAAAGGCAGGAAGGAGGTAGGGAGATATGGTTTTAAGCTATAGACAAAAAGAGGCAGCAGTGGAGGGCACTGCCAGGGACATTAAGGCTCCATGTATTTTTTTGGACTGACTCAAAACAATTCCACCACCCAGAATGGATAAAACTTAAAAATTAATGTTATAGAGCTTTCCAAAGAATGTGGCATGGTGGGAGGATCTTGGGGAATGGAGTAGACTCCCTGTTCTGCTGCTTACCAGCTGTGTCATCCTGGACAGGCTGAGCCTTGGTGTCTCATCTGTGAAATGGGCATAACATATATATTGGTTATGCAAAGATAATCTCTGGAAGGACATCTAGGGAAGGGAAACTGAGGATCAAAGGTCAGAAGGCGATTTATTTTCGCTGTATGTTCTGTTAGTTTGACCTTTGTATCATGCACATGTTATAATTTTTTTTTTTTTTTTTTGAGATGGAGTCTTACTCTGTAGCCCAGGCTAGAGTGCAGTGGCATGATCTCGGCTCACTGCAACCTCTGCCTCCTGGGTCCCAGTTCAAGCAATTCTCCTGCCTCAGCCTCCCGAGTAGCTGGGATTACAGGCACGTACCACCATGCCCAGCTAATTTTTTATATTTAGTAGAGATGGGGTTTCACCATGTTGGCCATGCTTGTCTTGAACTCCTGACCTCATAATCTACCCACCTTAGCCTCCCAAAGTGCTGGGATTACAGGCATAAGCCACTGTGCCCAGCCTATAATATTTTAAATTAAATTTAAATTAAATTAGAATGTTAATAATAACAGTGTCACAGGAATGTTGAGACAGTAAAAACATATGAAAAGCATTGAATAGGTCAGGCATGGTGGCTCACTCCTGGAATCCAATCCCAGCACTTTGGGAGGCTGAGGTGGGCAGATCACTTGAGGTCAGGAGTTCAAGACCAGCCTGGCCAACATGGTGAAACGCCATCTCTACTAAAAATACAAAAGTTAGCCAGGTGTGTTGGCGCATGCCTGTAATCCCAGCTACTTGGGAGGCTGAGACAGAATTGCTCGAACCTGGCAGGCGGAGGTTGCAGTGAATCGAGATTGTGCTAGTGTACTCCAGCCTGGGTGACAGAGCAAGACTCTGTCTCAAATAAAAAATAAAAAATAAAAGCACTGAACAGAAAGGCAAGTTTTATACAAGAATGAAGGAGGGAAGAACATGAAAGGCCCTCAAAGAATCCTTTTATAAAGAAGGGCGTTAAGACCCAGCCCAAGTATTTATTAAATCTCTAATTAATGTTCACAAATTAGTACAAAACAGTAACTGGAAATGACTGGTTTTGCATATGATATATTAGCAGTGAGCTCAATAACTCATGGAATCTATCTGGTACAACTCCTCATTTGAGACAGGAACACACTGAGGTCCAGAGAGGAGATATGACCTGCTTAATATTACACAGCTAGTGA
This sequence comes from Plecturocebus donacophilus, assembly GCA_004027715.1. Classification (NCBI taxonomy): domain Eukaryota; kingdom Metazoa; phylum Chordata; class Mammalia; order Primates; family Pitheciidae; genus Plecturocebus; species Plecturocebus donacophilus. The sequence goes on from PVKP010010994.1 coordinate 26,853, forward strand.
GGAGCTGAGCAGATGCGCCTCCTAACACCCCTTTCTTTCTTTCATGCCACACTAATTGGAGATGCAAATATAATTGTCTTAAAAAGCAGGAGAGGGACAAGCAAAAGGAGAAGTAAGAATAAGTGAACTTCCTTCTTTGTCCCTGATTTCTATAATTTTCTTTTCACTATCTCCCTGCAGTCCCCTGATCCTTGCCATGAACTCAACATTTTGTAGCAAGTCCACTCGTATCCCCACCAGAAATTTCAGAGGTCTCTCTCTTTCTGATGTTCCTGTGTTACATAACAGAGCTGAGCTGGCACCCCAGCTGATCCCTCCTACCTAATTACATCATTTACCTTCAGACCTCGACATCTGGGTGTCTTCTCAGCTCTGGAAATTTGTCAGAATCCAAGACCTCAAAGAGTGGGTCTGAAGCTGGACAGCAGGGAACACCCCATTCTCCTGCCCCCCAGCTCTCCTCTGGAATCCTAATTCAAGGCAGGGTCGGGTGTGAAGGGCAGCTCAGGGGAAGAATATCCGATCGTGGCTAATACCACCTCCTCTAAGAAGCTTATCAGGGCATTGCACAAGTTCTGGGTCCCAGTGCGTCTGATCAAGCCTGAGAGAGTGGGCCTTCCACCAGGGACACAGATGGGCTCATTCTGGGCCTGCAAAGTCAACGGAGGAACCTGGGAGACTTCCCAAACCTGTTTCTAAGCTATGAGAATGAGAGGTGGTCTAGGGTCTCCGTGCTTAAATGGTGAAAAGCTTTCGAAAGATTCAGAAGGCTCTCTCAGGAAACAAAGGGAAAGTGCCTGGGGCTTAAAAGATCAGAAGGCCTCAGTTAGCACTTGGCTCGACTTGCTACTGTGTGATTCTAATATAATCTAAAAGTAAATGTGGGGATAATAATAACTGTCCTGCCTATCTGTAAGGTGAATGTGAGAATCAAAATAAAAAACAAAGATTATAGAGAAAACACCATGCAAACTTCAAAGCATTTCATACATGAAATCTATTTTATTAGGCCTAAAGGAAATCCTTGGTCTAGAGGGCACTAACGGATCTCCCCAGAGCAGGCTGGGACATCCCATGATACCTGAGGAGTTGGCACCCTGAGCTCCCTATGCCTCCAGCCCATGTCTTGAAGCTGATCAAAGTAAGAGTGGGGTAAGGTAGTGGGGATCTCATGATCCTAACCATTGATCTGGAAGCCATTTCAATCGTTCAGCTAACTCAGCCTGATATTTACTGACTGCCCCTTTCTCCTTTCCCTGTTTCCACCAAGAGTATCTGGATGCATGATGCTTTGGGTTACTTTCATCTGAAATAGCAGGTAATCCCTCACAGCCTCACCTCTGCCCTGCTTCACATTGAGTGGCCTGGAAGAGTAAGGTTACCAGCTCCCTCTGCTGAAGCCCACAGGAGTGCCCACCCACTGTGGAAGAGCTGGCTTCATCTCTGGGTATGCTAGGGTCACTCTGGATGTTGGAAGCCTGGGGTTGGGGCCTGAGGTCTACAAGTTATAAGTCCTTGCCTTTATGCTGCTGTGGGCAGAACCAAATTTAGTTCCTTCTCTTTTCATGCCACTGTGTAGCACAGTCTTAATCTGGCCCAGAAGGATGAAAAAAGGAACATAATTCACAAAGCAGAATTATGAGTGGATCTTTTTTTCTGAAATAACTCCTCTATTTTTACAATGTTATTTACTCAATATAAAAAATTCAGGAGAGAAAGAAATCCTCAGAAAAGTGATTCCTTTCTCTCAGATGTTCATAAATGTTGCCAAGGTGTTCTTCCTGATGTCTAACCTAAATCCTACCTGCTGGGGGTAAACCCAGTTTCTTCTGTCTTATTATCATGGAATTCTGGCACATTTTGAAATTTAGCAGGCTGTAGGAAATTTGGCTGCTCACCCAAGAAGGGAAGCATCCTCTGTACTAGCCATGTGAGTGTGCATAAGTTATTTAACTTCTCAGTGGTTATAAACCTCTCATCCTGTAAAATGAGGATGATAATGACATTACCCGCTTGAAAGGGTTGTTGTGGAGATTAATTAATTTGTAAACATATTAACAGTGCTGGGTACTATTGTTGTTGTTCTGCTTTTAGATATTACAGTCAGATTGTGACAGAGGGGTCAGCAGGTCTCCATACATTTCACTGTTACAGCACTCTACTGTGTATTTATTTGTGCAATCACCTGATTAATGTGTACCTCTTACTAGGGGGTGAACTCCAAGAAGACAGGGAGCTTGCCTGTCTTATTCACCACTGAATCCCCAGAGCCCGGAACAATGCCTGGCACACAATAAATGCATTTAACAAATAAATATATTTGTTGACAGGCTGAAAAAGTATAACCCAGTGAGGAAGATACTCAGAGATGGGGCCTCTGAGCTACACATGGGTGAAGTGGGGAATGCCCACTCAAAAGGCTCATGACCTTTCGAGAGCAAACGGCTGGAGAATGGCCAGCACCACTGAGAAGGGGAAGCTGATCTGCTTTGCTCTACAGAACTGCCTCGTTTTATACACTGTCCTGGACCAGGATCGAAGAATGGGGCAGATCTGGCTCTGACCCTCACAATAAAATAAGGGGGTGAGGAAGGCGGATATTAGAGACCTCTCCTTGCCCTCCAGAGCTCTAGGCCTTTCCTACCTTTTATTAAAACAGAAAGAGGAAACGAGACTTTTCATCTGACTTGGAGGGTTTGTGACTAAGGCTGGTTTATTTCTGGGCCTATATCAGGAGTTGATACTGACTCTACAGTTGTACAGTGGAAAGTAGAAAAGATTTGAAAGGGTTGCAAATTTTCTTTCTTTCTTTTTTTTTAATCTGGCAAACAGAAAACATTGATGGCTTGCAAATTTTAATGGCTTTAGGTCCTGGGTAGATAAAAATGTTACATCAATCATTTCTGAAGTAACTGGGGAGTGCTGGGGGCTATGTCTGGACAGATAATAAATGACTCACTGATAGGCATTCCAATATCAAACAATTAAAAATATTAAGGAGCAAACAAATGAGTCTAAGGGCTGAATTTAACCTATGGCTACTGCTTTGCAACCTCTAATAAAGTAACAAGCCTGATGAGGAGCAAGCCTGAGGTCTCTCATCCTCAGGTTCCTCATTTATGAAACCAGGAAAGACAAGCTTCCTCATAGAACTGCTGTTAGAGTAACAGCGAAAGAATATGTGGAAAAGTACTTTGATCTGTCCAACCTGTACAATGTCACAGCCTAACACCTTTTGTTCATATTGTTTTATTTGTGCATATTATATTGTTCATGGGATTAAAAGTGGCTGTACAGTTGTCACTGGTGGAAAACAGCAAAATAAGTCTCCAAACATCCTATGACACATCTTTCCAAGCCAGTGGCTAGAACCATATCTGAGACAGGGAGATGTGGTCTCAGATATGGTTCTAGCCATATCTTGTTTGTTTGTTACACTGAGTGCAGCTCAGAGACAGGATTACATCCTTACAGTAAAGTGCCTTTCTGGAGGTGCCAGGGGCCTAGAGAAAAGGTCAGAGAGGTTATTTCAGAGGACTTCAGTGCGGCCAAGCAGGAAACCACACAGTCCCAGCACAATTCACAACCCCCTACTAAGTAAGAGAAACAGCACACTAAGTAAAACTCCCGTGTTAAATCTGACTTTACAAAGGAATGATGATTCAGGCACAGCAAGATATCTTTTTTTTTCCTATAAGCTGACAAAGAGTAAGAAATTTAAATAACACCCAGTGCCAAGGAAGATCCTGGTGAGGATGTGTAAATCAGGTAGAGCAGCCCAAGTGACCTTGTTAAACTGTAAATCATATCATGTTCCTCCTATATGCCAGACTTTCCAGTGGCTTCTCACCTCGGTTAGAACAAAAGCCCCTGTATTAGTCTACCAGGCCCTTTTTAGCTTTGCTTGTAGTAGCAAAAACTGAAATCTAAATGTCAATAGAAAACTTATTACATAAATTATAATGGCACATCTTTACAACAGTCAATTACATGCAACAGTTAAAAGGAATGGAGCTCATGCCCAAGATATATTAATAAATCAATACTAATAAAAGCAAGATGCAGAATAGTACATATAACATTGTTGCATTAGTAGACAGTATTATATATGTTATATAATATGTATATACATACACATATATCCATACATATGTACTGGCAATTTTGCAAAGCATATGTAAGAATGGCTGTACTTCTGTCACTAACAGATATAGAATGAACAAAAACAAACAACAACTCTGATATTTCACTTCTCCAGCCCAGTGGCTAGAATCATACTTGAGGCAGGGAGATATGTATGGTTGCTTCTAGGAAAGCAAATGCTTATTTTTCACTTTATCTACTATTTCAAAACTTTGAATTTTGCCTGATGCAGTGGTGCACTTCTGTAATCCCAGCACTTTGGGAGCCTGAGAAGGGAGGATTGCTTGAGACGAGGAGTTCAAGACCATCCTGGGCAACATAGCAAGACCCTGTCTCTAGTAAAAATAAATAAGTAAATAAAAATAAATTAAAATAAACTTTGAATTTTTCTCCACAGACACAAATTACTTTTTTTTTTTTTTAAATTTGAGACAGGGTCTTGTTCTGTTGCCCAGGTTGGAGTGCAGTGGCGCAATCTCGGCTCACTGCAACCTCCACCTCCTGGGTTCAAGTGTTTCTCATGCCTCAGCCTCCTGAGCAGCTGGGACTACAGGTGCCCACCACAACACCCGGCTAATTTTTGTATTTTTAGTAGAGACAGGGTTTCACCACGTTGGTCAGGCTTGTCTCAAACTCCTGACCTCAAGTGATCCGCCCACCTCGGCCTCCCAAAGCACTGGGATTACAGGCGTGAGCCCCCATGCCTGGATTCCTGGCCTCACAAATACTTTTATAATTTTTTAAAAACTAGTTTTATTTGGTTTTCTCTTCTTTTTCATTGAAAGATGCAACCAAGATTTTAAGATGATAAGTGGTTAGCCTGGCAAGATAAGTCAGTGCCCAGATCATGAGGGGCCTGTAAAAATTTAGACATTATACCATTTTGTTTGTTTGTTTGTTTTTAGAGATAAGATCTTGCTCTGTTGCCCAGGTTGGAGTGCAGTGACACAATCATAGCTCACTGCAGCCTTGAACTCTTGGGCTCAAACAATCCTCCTGCCTCAGCCTCCTGAGTAGCTAGGATTATAGGTGCACACTACCACACCTGGCTAATTTTAATTTTTGTAGAGACAAGGTCTTGCTGTGTTGCCCAAGCTGGTCTCAAACATCTGGGCTCAAGGGATTCTCTTGCCTCAGCCACCCAAAGTGTTCGGAGCCACCATACTAGGCCTTAAACTAGCACTTTTCAGAGGAAAGACTGTATAGAATAAAGAAGTTCCTTCCTACTATCTTAGAGAAATGTAGTATCTACCAAGTTTTCTCTGCTTTCTCCTTTGACTTTTTTTTCCCAATAACCTCTCTTACTACCCTCCTGTCTTTTTTCCACAAATGCATATCCACCATCACATGCCAGACCCTAGGGGATCCAGCGGTGGATAAAGCTCACCCTATTTTCAGAGCAGAGGCAAAGTTAATTGGAATTGGAAATGTGTAAAAGCTTTCCTTTGTTCAGTGAGTCTTTCATTATTTAAAATAGAGAGAAGCTTTGTGGTTTTCTCAAATGCTCTGAAAAAAAAAAAAAAAAAAAAAAAAACGGAAACAGGATTGAGAGCAATTTTAAAAGGAAAGGGAACACAGTTTTCCAAATACATTGCAAGGGAAAAGAGACATGAGGGAGAAACCTATGTATTAAAAGAGACTTTCTGAGATATATCAACAGATTTCAATAGGATCCTGATTCAAACAACCAAAGTGTAAAAAAGTAAAACTTATGATATTTATGACACAACTGAATATTTGAAAGCTGATTAGATATTTGATGATATTAGGGATTTTTAATTATATTAAATTTGATAATGGTATTGTAATTATATATTTTTAAGTTCTCTTAAAGATACATACAGAGATATTTGTGGATAAAATGTTATGCTATCTGGGATGTCCATCAAAAGAATATGTTGGGGAGAAGTTGGTAGGGGTATACATGAAACGAGAGAAGGATTGCACTGAGAGCAGAAACTGGGTGAAGGGCGCATGGGAATTTATTATCCTAACCCCCATATCTTTGTCTATGTTTGAAAACTTCCATAATAAATATTTTTTCAGAAGAGGGAAGGGTCATATTTATGATATTTTTCGACTTCTGCTTTGGTGAAAATAGTGAAATAGGGAGGGGGAATGATGAGAGGAAGGGGCTGGAACTTGGAAGTATGATTTGGGAGTGAACAGTCTCCAGACTAGAGGGGCAGGAAGGGAAATGCAGGGCAAAGGACATCCTGGGAGTGTGAGAAGGGAGGGAAGAATGGAAAAGAGAAGTAGGCCCACTGCTTTTCCCACCTCTCTCGGCCTTTTCTTCACTTACTCATTCCGTACCCCTTATCTTTGTAGATGAAAAATCATCTTGAGGCCAGTTCATTTGGCACTTTGGGAGGCCAAAGAGGGAGGATCCCTTGAACTCAGGAGTTTGAGACCAGTCTGGGAACACAGAACCCCATCTCTACAAAAAATTTAAAAATTAGCCAGGCATGGTGGCACATGCCTGTAGTTCCAGCTACTCAGGAGGTTCATGTTGGGGGCGGATTGCTTAAACTCATGAAGGTGAGGCTGCAGTAAGCCATGACCATGCCACTGCACTACAGCCTGGGGGACAGAGACCTTGTCACCACACACAGAGAAAAAAAAAAAATCACCAACTTATCAACAAAGATTCTCAAGCACCAAGTCATGAAATTCTATTTCCATTTCACTTGGCAAGTCCTAGGAATCTGCATTTTCAACACATGGTCTAGGAGATTTAGATATCTAGACCTCCCTTTGAGCCTCAGTACCTAGCCCCTGTGAGAGGCGGTGTTTTTTTTGTCATTAACCTTCATTCCGTCAGACTGGGGACCCAACACTGGCTTTCAAAGCCTTTGTGACAGCAGTCCACTGTTTCAAGGCAGGAAAAAATAATGGGGATGAGAGATTATGCAAAGCCAACTGTTTATTGATTTCCTTTAATGTGTGTGTGTAAACATGCAAATGCTGAGGGTCGCTTGAGTTGGGAAAAGAAATTAATCAGCCAGCTGTGGCTTGAAAGACATCTCCTTTAAGACCTTCTAACCTTGTGATGATGTTCTCTGATGTTATAGTCGCTGAACAACCTTCTGATTTTTAATGGGATTCCACTACAGATTTTTTAAGGAGGTTAATAAAAAAAAAAACACTAGTTGCCCTAACACAGTCCTCTTGGTAGTTCTGACTTTTATCATCAATTAAATATATTTACTTTTTGCTTTCCAAGTCTCCCGAAAGCCTGTTATTCAGAAGAACTAGGTCACCAGATTTGATCATCCATCAGTGAACTAATAAACTTTAGGGTTGGGTAAAGTAATGAATCAGACTGTGCAACTGAGCCAGAATTACCAGGAGGACAGTAACCCTATGGCTAAGTCATTGTCACATTAGGGGTAACTAGACACTTGCTTATCCACACATTCTTGGCCACATCCCTCCCAATAGGGAAGGATTAATAAATTATGACCAAGTTATCAGGCCGCAGTCTTACTTACCTGGAGCCCAATGCCTGCTCAAGCATAACTAGGTCTTGACATGGTGAGGTCAGCCAGGTTGGGGAAAGAAGTTTTGAGGCAAATAGGGCAGTGTGCAGGGCCCTAATGCTGGCAGGGATATTCCCAGGGACAGGAAAAAATAAGCAATTGGACCCACACTCTCCCACAGAACAAGATGGGAGAAGTCAGATAGACTCGTCTGTACAGTTCAAAGTATCCACCTTCCTCGTCCCATCCCCTAATATCGCCCCATCCCACCAGCTAAAAGAAAAAGGCAAATGCCTGCAGCCTTCTAGAGGCCTTTCTGTACTCACTTTGTAACCTGTGTGGTTTCACATTGTTCTTTGAACTATAACTACACAGGAGCCTGCTGGCATCCATCCAAGCCCATCTCTAGTTGACATTCCCTGGCTCCCTACATGGTTAGAAATATAGTCACCTCTTGCCCTCTTCAGGACCTCACTGAGGCACAGACTACAATGGAGACAGCAGGTGGCCAGAGTGGCAGGCAAGAACCCATGTTGCCTTACAGGGAAATCTGAGCACACACGCCTTGTCCAGGGTGAGGAGAACCAAGGCCCTGTACTTCCCTCAAAGAGGGGATGGGGGAATAAAGTGACCATTTGGGCTGAGGAGACCAAGAGGCCAAGTCTTGACGTAAATTGGGCTCAGGTCAGCTAAGAAAAATATACAAAGGACACCTCAGCCAGGAATTACAGTTTCGCGGACTTTTTTCCCCGAGATTCTCGTGCCTCAGCCTCCCGAGTAGCTGGGGTTACAGGCGCCCGCCATCATGCCCGACTAAGTTTTGTATTTTAGTAGCGAGTGGGGTTTCACCATGTTGCCCAGGTTGGTCTCAAACTCCTGATCTGAAGTAATCCTCCCGCCTTGGCCTCCCAAAGTGCTAGAATTACAGGCATGAACCACCGCGCCGGCCAGGAATTGTAGTTTAAAAAGAGTAGGAAGAGGATTCTGTCAATCGGTTCAGAGGATACGAGAGAGGGGGCTGAAGAGTGACAGGCAAATAGCAGGAAGGGTTGGGCTAGTGTACCGACGGGGCCCAGGGGAGTGAGGGGACAAAAGCATGAAGGGGTCACAGAGCCACTGGGCCAGGTGAGGCCCATGGGTCAGTGGAGCAGGAAGGGTTGGGAAGAGCCCGAGAATGGGGAGAGATACAGGCCAATACGGAGAGACAGGGCGGGGAGCCCAGACCCAGCCAGGACTCAGCGAAGTTGGGGATTTGTGGGAGGAGAGGGGTGGCTGCGGATTTGCCACTGCGAAGGGAGGCCACGCCCCCTAGCGTCCCTCCGGGCCAAGCCAGAACCCTGCCGCGGCGACACTAATGCTCGTCAAGGACCGCCCAGCCCAGCGCAGAGTGCCGGCGCCGGGTTCCCTTCTGTCGCGCGGCCCTATAGTTCCGGCTGTGGCGCACAGGCGGAAAGTTTATGCCGACGGACTATGTCCGGCGATGGGCACGGGGTGAGTGGGGAGGCCGAGGGCCCGGGGCTGTTGTTCGTTGCCGGTTGGGGTTACAGGTGAAGGGGTTGGGGGGAAGAACAACCCAGGGCCAGCGCTTGGCCTTCCCGCCACCCTGGAGGCCGCCCCGCGCCGACTCTGAGGCACCAGTTCCTAGGCGCTGCTTCTGGCCTCCCCTCGCTCTGAGGCTCGGGTTCCCTAGCTCCGCGTAAACTGCACCATTTCGCCTTCTGCTAAATCCCCATCCAACCCCTCTTTCCATGAGAGATTTCCAGATCTCATATTTTCTTGACTGATTTTTAAGGTAAAAATACATCTCTCAGATGAGATTTCCAGCCTGGTCTTTGAGCGATGAAGTTGTATCTGAGAACTGGAGGGGGACTCAGCGGGGCTGACAGGAAAGCCAAAGAGTAGGTGGGGCCCTAAGAAATTCAGGTGGAATCCTGCTTTGGGAGTGAGACTGCTGAGAATCGGTTATGAATGAGCTAATAATCAACTTCAGCGAAAAATTATAAATGTCTAGCTGATGGACACTTGGCATTCAGGCCAAATAGGTGACTAGGGCCTATTTCTCACACTGATCTTGAGAAAGGAGAGCCCTGGTTGTTCGAACAGTACACATGGAAAGGGGTTGGGGGTGGGAGACTTGAGGGGTCAGAATCTACCCAGGTGAGGAATACATAGTGTTCTCACAAAATCGCTAGACTGTGGTGGGCAGGGATTTTTAGTTGTACTTATTTATTTATTTATTTATTTATTTTTTTGAGACAGAGTCTCGCACTGTCACCTAGGCAGGAGTATAGTGGCACAATCTCAGCTCACTGCAACCTCTGCCTCCTAGGTTCAAGCAGTTCTCCTGTCTCAGCCTCCCAAGTAGCTGGAACTACAGGCGCACGCCACCACGTCTGGCTAATTTTTGCATTTTTAGTAGAGACGGGGTTTCACCATATTCGTCAGGCTGGTCTCGAACTTTTAACCTCAGGTGATCCACCCGCCTTGGCATCCCAAAGTGCTGGGAGTACAGGCATGAGCCACCGTACCCAGCCCCCCTTTTTTTTTTTTTTCTAATCAAGCCTAGATTGCTTGAGTGAATCATCCTTCAGGAACTTTCAGTTCCCTCTTTCACTCCAACCTGAGTACTAAACTGATTTCCTATGACTTTGTAACTGTTAAGGAGGTGCATTTGGGAGTAGACACAAAATGCATCAGTTGGGAGAAAGAGCCAGCTCCAGAGGTGTCTTCAGAGAAGGCAAGACTGCCAGCTGTCGTCTCTGTCAGCAGCAGATTTCACGGCTGAAAATGCTTTTTCTTATTTACCTATGTAAACTATTTCCTCCCATTCTCCTAAGAGGTGAGGGCAGTGCTCCTCATGATCCTCATTGTAAAAAGGCCTCCCTGCATGAATGGGACTACCACAGGAGCTGGGCAGAGGTGTGCGAGTCCCCCGTATTGCTGCTTGAATGAGGAGAAGAGGAAATGTGTTTCTGGTGTCCAGAGTTAACATTTAAAATGTATTTTGCTAAATAATATATGGTATAGCTGGTGATTTAGGGGTAATTCATTAATTACTATCAAATTGTTGGGCACCTACTATGTGCCCGTTACTGTGATAAGTTTTGAGGAGACATCATGGGCAAAATCTGGCATGATTCCTACCCTTAGTGAGCTTTTATGTCATGGTCTAATGTGGAGTAGTTGAACCAATATTGTGCAGGACCTTACATTTTTTTTTTTTTTTAATTAGGCCTGTACTGCTGGAGTGAACCATCCTTCAGGAACTTTCAGTTTCTTCTTTTACTCCTATGCTTACAACCTCAGTTGTAAACATTATTTCCATCAACCAGTGTATTCTGAGTTCAAAACAGCCTACTTACAAATGGAATTTTAGAATATGACACGTGCAGTTGGGCACTATCCTTAAACAGTCTGGCTACTGATAAATGTTTTGAAGTGAATCCCACAAAAGAAAATGTGAACATTAAATTTCTAACCCATTTATATCCACCTAATCTTCTCTAATTGTATATATACATTATGATTTTTCTGAAGTTGTAAGCCGTGTACATACAGTTCTGGGGCCTGCTTTTCTCAGTTACTAATGCTTTCTATAAGTATTTCTGATGTCTATATACATATGTCACTTATGTACATATGTCACTTATTTCTAGCTATATAATATTTCATCATGTCAGTAGACTACAGTTTGCTTTATAATAGGGTAGCAGCAAGCTATATCCCCATGAGCAGGTCTGTGTATCTGTACACTTTTTTCTTTATTTTTGAGCACCAAAATGTTTTCTTTATACTAATTCTCAATCCATAATTTTGAATAACTCCATTTCTACATTTTGACTTTTCTATACAATTTCATGAGATAATTGCAGCTTTATATATATTCTTTTTTTTTTTTTTTGAGACAGAGCCTTGCTCTGTCACACAGGCTGGAGTGCAGTGGCACGATCTCAGCTCACTAAAAGTTCCACCTCCTGTGTTCAAGTGATTTTCGTGCCTCAGCCTCCCAAGTAGCTAGGACTACAGGTGCCTGCTACCACACCTGGCTAATTTTTGTATTTTTAGTTGAGATGAGGTTTCCCTATGTTGGCCAGGCTGGTCTTGACCTCAAGTGATCTGCCCACCTTGGCCTCCCAATGTGCTGGTGTTACAGGTGTGAACCACTGTGCCTGGCCTTACATATTTTTAAATTTTCTTCTTTTCCTTCACAGTTGAAGCACCATTGGCCAGTTTATGTACAATGAGTACTACTGTGGCTAATAGTTTGTTACTTTTGTTATGGTTAATGATTTCCAATTTGTTTAATTTGGTTTATGACTTTACTAGCCCTTTCATTTTTATATTTGGCATTCATTGTATTAAAACAAGAGCAACAAGCAACAAAATAATTAAACACATGCACTAATACTGCAAAAAGATTGTGATGATGCCAAAAAACAATGGTTGATTGTCAAATAGCATCACCATATGACAACTAGAAATGTTCTTCAATAAGTTAAGTGTTAGAGAGGTGACGCAGGAGTTTATTAAGTTGCGTGAAAGTCAAATGTGTGAAAGTCAAGGGCCACCTGAATATATCAGGATTTTTTTTTCCCCCAATAGATTTATTTAGATGATCCTTGATTTATGGTCACTTAATGGGTGATTCTAAGAGTGCTCCTTACAATGAACTAAGCTTCCCACTTCCCTCTCACTGAGTTCTCTACATATTTTTCCTCACCTCAACCTAAATGGTGTTTCCATTTGCTAATTTCTGGGAAATTAAAGTTATGCTGAAAAATATATTTTCTCTCCATGACATATAAGACCTTGTTTATTTTCTACAGCGTTTCTCTGTTTATAGCTATTTGTTTGCATTCTGATTGGGAGCACTGGGATCATTTTCATCATGCCGACAGTGGTAGTAATGGATGTATCCCTTTCCATGACCCGACCTGTGTCTATTGAGGGGTCCGAGGAATACCAGCGTAAGCACCTAGCAGCCCATGGTTTGACGATGCTGTTTGAACACATGGCCACAAATTACAAGCTTGAATTTACAGCACTTGTGGTTTTTTCATCACTTTGGGAGTTGATGGTGCCCTTCACGAGAGATTATAATACCCTACAGGTACAAAAAGTAGTAAATTATTATATGTACAGGGCCTAAATTAATTAAATTAATTAATTAACTAAAATTTATTAATATTTATTAAAATTTATTAATAGAATTAATAAATTAATAAATTAACTAAATTGGGAGGAAAACAGTATCATAATGCACTGAACATTTAGAACTTTGGCATTATTTAATAATAAGTCTATGTGTACTTAATATGTGTAGCTAAACAACAAAGGTTCATAAACAGTAGGTCTTATGCCTACTGTTTCTTTGGTACAGCTATCAGTTAGAGCTGTGAGTTGTTTCCCTTATTTTCTTCTCTTGGTTTTCTGGAATTCTCTGTGGAAAAGTGAGCATCTCAGGATGTAGTGCTCCATTCCCTAAAATTTAGGGTCTTTAGGGCTCAACATTTAATTTTTTTCTACTCTCCCATAAAACTTGAGGAAATGAAAAAATAGCCCTATCTTGTTCTAAAGTAATTCAAAATAATATTTCCTTTCCAACAAGTAGCTTTGATACCAATAAATTATAATTTTTAAATCTCCATTGATAGATAATATCTTTCAAAGTTGTTTTCTGTGTTATGTCAGAATTTACTTTCTGACAACATCTCTAAATCATATTTACAGCAGTGCCTAACATAGTGAGCAGTCAAGAAGTGTTTGTGGGCCAGGTGTGGTGGCTCACGCTTGTAATTCCAGCACTTGGGGAGGCCAAGGCGAGGGGATCACTTGAGTCCAGGAGTTTGAGATCACCCTGGGGAACATGAGACCTCCATCTCTATTTTTAATAAAAAGAAGGGAAAAAAAAGAGAAGTGTTTGTGGAATTAAATTGAACAGTTTAACAGTTGTTAGGTGTTTAGAAATCCAGGATTGATACGGTTTGAATTTTTTAATATAAGTAATATGATTTTGTTAAATAATTCCTTTTATTATCTCAGATTTTTTAAGCAACTCAAAAGCTTTTTTAAAAAAATTACACTAACTTAAAATTTTTTTAATTTTTTTTTTTCCTGTAAAAGGATATTAAACTTTTGGTATATATGCTGACTTTCTTACAGATGAATAGGATTTCTGATGTTCTACAGTTCTGAAATATAGAGAATTGCTATATAAGGAATAAGACGTAATGTTTTAGACCAAGAGCCCTGAAGTCAGACTACATACTTAAAATCCAGGTTCTGCCACCTTTAGTCATGGGACCTGGGAAAATTATTTAATCTTTCTATACCTTAATTCTTTTAAAAATAAGGTTAATATCCTGTACCTTATAGTTTTATTGTGATAGCTGAATGCATAAAAATGCCTAGGATGGTATTTAGAACATAGTTAATATTCAATAGATATTGTTATTATTTTTATGATTGTGTTTAAAAGTTCCTTTTAATTTTTTCCTTCAAGGTCCACTTATAAAGTTGTAAACTTGGTGGACTATTCACTCTTACCTGATAAGATGATAGAATAAATGGAATTCTTTCAACTATTATAGTTGATAAACTCTGTTCTAGCATTTTTTTTTAAGAAGCTGTGCTTTGGTGCCCTCAGATGCATCAGTGTCCCCTGTGTAACATTCATATTTTGAACAGTTTATGTTGTTTTCTAATAACTAATTAAAACTAAAGAATAACTAGCAATTTTATCTTTTATTCAATAAGGAAGCACTAAGTAATATGGATGATTATGACAAAACCTGCTTGGAATCTGCATTAGTTGGCGTTTGCAATATCGTTCAGCAAGAATGGGGTGGTGCAATTCCTTGTCAGGTAAAGATCAATTCATTTTCATTGCCCTAAGTTAACAATATTAACCACTGAGGTGCTTCAGTTTTCTTCAGGCTCTGACACAGCATGCATAGTAATTTCTACAAACTACATTTTACACTATTGGTATCTTCTTAAGAGAAGGTGCTAAATCAACACTAAGTTGTTCAGAAAGCAGCAAAATTATGCCTTAAGGAAAGCATCCTCCTAGTAAATTGATTTATTGCAAACTAGTACTGTTATATAAAACACAAAGGGCTCACAGTGGAATTTTAGAACTATCTCCCTGGAAGGGGTGATTATAATTTTGAGTGTTAAAATTGTAAACATCAGTATAATATAGCCTGTCTTCATTATCTCTATGCAGTTATTCAGCAGACTTTTTTTTGTTTTTGTTTTTGTTTTGTTTGTTGGTTTTTGTTGTTTTTTTTTTTTTTTAAGACAGTTTCTTACTTTGTTGCCCAGGCTAGAGTGCAGTAGAGCTATCATGGCTCACTACAGCTTCAACTACCCAGGCTCAGGTGATTCTGCCACTTCAGCCTCCTGAGTAGTAGAGAGTACAGGCAAATGCAATCACACCTGGCTAATTTTTTACATTTTTTGTAGAGACGTAGTTTTGCCATGTTGCCCTGGCTAGTCTCAAACTCCTGGGCTCAGGCGATCTGCCCACCTCTTCTCCCAAAGTGCTGGGATTATAGGGGTGAGCTACTATGCCCAGCCTTATTCAGCAGACTTTTAACCATCATCTCATCTGAGTTGTCTAAAAAGTAAGGAGTATAAAACATAAAATCTGACTGGGCGTGGTAGCTCACGCCTGTAATCTCAGCGCTTTGGGAGGCTGAGGCAGAAGGATCACAAGGTCAAGAGATCAAGACCATCCTGGCCAACATGGTGAAACTCTGTCTCTACTAAAAATACAAAAATTAGCTGGGCATGATGGTGTGCACCTGTAGTTCCAGCTACTCTGGAGGCTGAGGCAGGAGAATCACTTGAACCCGGGAGGTGGAGGTTGCACGTGAGCCATGATCATGCCACTGCCCTCCAGCCTGGCAACAGAGTGAGACTTTAGCAAGAAAAAAAAAAAAAAAAAAAAACCACAACAAACCATAAAATCTGTTGCTCTTTACTTAGACTCCACAGTAGGCCACATTAGCATCAAATCAGAGCAGAATAGTAGCAGAAAAAGACAACTGGAAATTTGCTCTATGCAGATACTTCTGAGAAGTAATAGCATATTTTGAAGGAAAAATGCAGAAATATTATTAAAAGAAAAATCATAATAGTCTACAACAGGAGTCTGCAAGCTTTTTTTATATTTTAGGCTTTGTAGGTGTCTGTGGCAACTACTCAACTCTGCTGTTACAGCATGAAAACAGCCATAGCTGTTTAGTAAATGAATGGGTAGGGCTGTGTTTAAATAAAACTTTATTTACAAAAACAGGGCCAAATTTAGCCTATGGGCCACGGTTTGCTGGACCCTGGTGTGTGACTTTTCCTTATGGAGTCAAACTCAGGATTCCTCAGTTGAGTACCATCACTAGTATTTATTTTTTAATAATTAAAAAAAAAAGATTGTAACCAGGCATGGTGGCTCACACCTATAATCCTACCACTTTGTGAGGCCAAGGCAGGAGGATCAATTGAGCCCAGGAGTTCAAGACCAGCCTGGACAACATAGTGAGGCCCTGTCTTAAAAAAAAATAAGGTTGTAATTGCCTGGGAGTCAAGCAGGAGGGAATCTGGGACGTGATGGAACTGTTCTTTATCTTGTTTTGGGGGTGGTTACTTGACTGAATACAGCTGTTAGAACTCATAGAACTGTATACTAAAAAGGGTGAATTTACCGCATGTAAATTGTATCTCAATAAACTCACCTTTAGAAAACAACTAAAACATTTTTTCTCATTGTGAAAACCACCCTGTTTTATAGAATGTAGTGGATACTTGCTAAAGAAGTCAGTGAATACCTTTTGATCAATTTCTTTTCAGAAATAAAAAAGCTTTTTATAGCATCTTCCCTTTAGGCATTATCTATTTTAGTAAATCTGTGCACATGGAATGTCTTATTTCCTAATAATATAGTGAATAAGTGAAGTTTTGTTGTCAATATCTTCTGAACTGAAAGCTAGCAGGTAGCACAGTTTCATTTGCTATTTCTTCTTTGGTTTTAGAGGAGAAACTCAAATTTTAAGAACCAGACCTTGTGCATCATGCAGACATTTGACTTTTATGATTTTCTTCTTTTGAATAAAAGAATAATCTGAATTTGAGATGTACTGTATATAACCTGAGGGCAAGGGGCTAAGCCTGAATCCGTCTCTACTAAAAATATAAAAATTAGCTGGGTGCGATATCACATGCGTGTAATCCCAGCTACTTTGGAGGCTGAGGCAGGAGAATCACTTGAACCCGGGAGGCGGAGGTTGTGGTGAGCTGAGATCATGCCATTGCACTCCAGCCTGGGCAACAAGAGTGAAACTCCATCTCAAAAAAGCAAAACACAAAAAAATATTGTAGTAGAGGTGGTGGTTATTGGTTATTGGTTTTTATAATCAGTTACTATAAAACAACTTGTTTGAATGTGGAATTTTTGGCCAGGCACTATGGCTCACCTCTGTAATCCCAGCACTTTGGGAGGCTGAGGTGGATGGATCACCCGAGGTCAGAAGTTAGAGACCAGCCTGGCCAACATAGTGAAACCCCATCTGTACTAAAAATACAAAAATTAGCCAGGCATGGTGGCCTACACTTGTAATCCTAGCTACTCAGGAGGCTGAGGTAGGAGAATCGCTTGACCTGGGAAGTGGAGTTTGTAGTGAGCCGAGAACACACCATTGCACTCCAGCCTAGGCAACAGAGCGAGACTGTGTCTCCAAAAAAAAAAAAAAAAAAAAGTGGAATTTTTTAAGTTAAGGTTTTGTTTTTTAATTATTATTTTATTATTTTTTTGAAACCGTCTTGCTCTGTCGCCCAGGCTGGAGTGCAGTGGTGTGATCTCGGCTCACTGCAACCTGTGCCTCCTGGGCTTTAGCAATTCTCATGCCTCAGTCACCTGAGTAGCTGGGACTACCGTAGTGCGCCACCATGCCCTACAGAAGTGCACCACCATGCCTGGCTATTTTTTTGTATTTTCAGTAGACAGGGTTTTGCCATGTTTGCCAGGCTGGTCTTGAACTCCTGGTCTCAAGTGACCCACTGGCTTTGGCCTCCCAAAGTGCTGGGATTACAGCCGTCAGCCACCACACCCAGCCTCAATCAAGATTTTAGATAGCTGTACTGTGTCCTTATTATTCAGTAAAGCCTGTTTCATTTTGACATTATATGAAATATTTCATTATCATATAGCATCTTTAAAAGCTGGTAGAGGTAAATCATTATATAGCAATTGTTGGTACCTAGAAAAGGAAATTGCCTTGTAGTCAATTGACTATCATGCCAAAAGATGATATCCTTCTAGGAAACCTCTATTAAGCATTATTGGGCTTTATCAGTATGTGCCAATCTTGATATTTCACAAAGTGCCACCACTTAATACTGCCCTAAGGGCTGTGCATGGTGGCTCACACCTGTAATCCCAAAACTTTGGGAGGGCTGGGTGGGCGGATCACAAGGTCAGGAGTTTGAGACCAGCCTGACCAATATGGTGAAACCCTGTTTCTACTAAAAATACAAAAATTAGCTGGGCGTGGTGGCACGCACCTATAGTCCCAGCTGCTCAGGAGGCTGAGACAGAATCGCTTAAACCTGATTAAAGGTGGAGGTTGCAGTGAGCTGAGATCACGCCACTGCACTCCAGCCTGGGCGACAGAGTGAGACTCCATCTCAAAAAAAAAAAAAAAAAAAAAAAAAAAAAGAATATTGTCTCAATGGCCTTTCATTGTCAAGTTACTGGACTAGGCTGGGAAGAGCAAAAGTAATCCTCCCCTGGGAAGCATGGGAAGTCTGTCTACCACAGGATCATTCTGAAGCAATGAAGGAAAGGAAAATGATTTTGCAATTACTATCCATTGTTGGTTTATTTTATTGGGTTTTTCAAAGTACAGGTAGGCTAAGAATGCATTTTAGGCCAGGTGTGGTGACTCACGCTTGTAATCCCAGCACTTTGGGAGGCCAAGGTGGGTGGATCACAAGGTCAGGAGTTCAAGACCAACCTGACCAACGTGGTGAAACCCCGTCTCTACTAAAAATACAAAAATTAGCCAGACATGGTGGCATGCACCTGTAATCCCAGCTACTTGGGAGGCTGAGGCAGGAGAATCGCTTGAACCCGGGAAGCAGAGGTTGCAGTGAGCCAAGATCGCAGCATTGCACTCCAGCCTGGGCAACAGAGTGGGATTCCGTCTGAAAAAAAAAAGAATGCATTTTAAATATCTTGTATATTTCTGGTTAAACAGCCTTTATAAATACATATTTTAAGCAGGTGTCATTTTATTTGACCAGGCATAGAGTTTATCATCTTTGAAAATAAAGTGGCAAAGTTCAGACTACTGTGCTGGTACTTCTCAGGGACACATGTGAAAGGAATTCTCATTCCATTTTTGACATTGGTATGTTAGGTACCAACTCCTTATCTAAGAGATGGGGTTCTAATTTTTTGTTTTTGTTTTTGTTTTTGTTTTTTTGAGATGGAGTCTCACTCTGTCACCCAGGCTGGAGTGCAGTGGCACTATTTTGGCTCACTGCACCCTCGGTCTCCTGGGTTCAAGCAATTCTCCTGCCTCAGCCTCCCGAGTAGCTGGGATTACAGGCATGTGCCAGCACATCCAGCTAATTTTTGTTGTTTTTTTGTAGAGACAGGGTTTCACCATATTGGCCAGCTGGTCTCAAACTCCTGACCTTGTGATCTGCCTGCCTCGGCCTCCCAAAGTGCTGGGATTACAGGCATGAGACACCATGTCCAGCCTGGGGTTCTAGTTTTAACACAATTAAGTAAGAGTTGGTTGTGAATATTTTTGTCCTCTTTTAAGTGTTCAGAGGCAAGCTTTTAAAAAATATTGTATTAGATGAAATAGAATAAAATGCATTGATCTTAAGTACATAGTTCACTGAGTTTTGACAAATGTATACACCTATATAACCACTACTACAATTAAGATATAGTGTTGTTTACCCTGTAATGTAGAGTGGGGTTCTAGCACCCCACAAAATTTTCTCATGCCCTTTTTGGGGATTTTTTTTGGGGGGGTTGGGGGTTTGTTTTGTTTTTTGAAACAGAGTCTCACTCTGTCACCCAGGCTAGAGTGCAGTGACAAGCTCACTGCAGCCTTGACCTCCCAGGCTCAAGTGATCCTCCAACCTCAGCCTCCCAAGTAGCTGGGCCTGCAGGCATGCACCACCATGCCCAGTTAATTTTTGTATTTTTTGTAGAGACAGGGTTTCACCATGCTGCCTAGGCTGGTCTTGAACGCCTGGCCTCAAGTGATATCTCTGCCTTGGCCTCCTGCAGTGCTAGGATTACAGGCGTGAGCCACCACATCAGGCCTGTTTTTTTTGTTTTGTTTTGTTTTTTGTAAAAAAAAAAGACAGAATCACTGTTGCCTAGGCTGGAGTGCAGTGATGTGACCATGGCTCACTGCAGGCTTGACCTCCCAGGCTCAAGTGATCCTCCCACCTCAGCCCCCCAAGTTTCTGGGACCACAAGTGCATGCTGCCACTCTAAGCTAACTTTTTTTAAACTTTTTGTAGAGATGGGGTCTCCTTATATTGCCTGGGCTGGACTCAACTTCTGGACTCAAGCAATCCTCCTGCCTTGGCCTCCCAAAGCACTGGGATTATAGGCTTGAGCCACCGTACCCCACCCTGGTGCCCCTTTCTAGCAGTGAAAACATTGGTAAATAGGACTGCTTTAAATATGTAATTTAATGTACAACCTTCTCTCTCTCTTTTTACAAACAGGTTGTCCTGGTGACAGATGGCTGTCTTGGCATTGGTAGAGGGTCATTACGACATTCCCTAGCTACTCAAAATCAACGAAGTGAGAGCAACAGGTTTCCACTACCTTTTCCTTTCCCATCTAAGTTATATATCATGTGCATGGCAAATTTGGAGGAGGTAATAACTTTTACTAAGTTCTTTTTAGTTTGATTAGGCATATTTTACTACTTAGTTCAGTTTTTAGTATATGACACTAGTACTATATTGTATATACTGTAGCATTGAACTCCATTGGTTTCATCTGAGGCTGGTCACTTTATTTGAAAAGATTCTGGGTCTAAAATGTTTTGAAATTTCAGAGTGTTGCCCCATTTGGGGAACATAGCTGGAGTTGTTATCCATCCTCCTGATGGGGGCATAAAGGGTCAAGGTGTTCTTTCTGGTGTTAGTCATTTCCCTTATTTAAGAATTCTTATGTCTGTTCCACCAGAAATGTTTACGGGAGTATGCTTTGACTTTGACAGAAGAGTAAAGTAACATTATTCTGACATGTTTTATTAAACACTTTACTTCTTGGTTTTCCCATTCATTTGGGAATGTGATTTAACCTTTCTTCCCTTCAGTTTTTCTCTCTGTAAAATGTAGATAATGATGATTCTTGCCAAAAGATGTTAGAAACACTTTGGAGGGAAGATGTTGTGTAAATACTAACTGGTCACCACTGAGAATCTTTGCAAAACTACTTCTGAATGGCATAGCTCTATGTGTGTCATTTTGTGTAACATTCCTCTTTGGTAATCTTGAGTCAAAATTGTTGTAGTTGTTTTCTTCTCACATTGCCTGTTAAAAAAAATCTCCGTTTTTTATTGCCTATGTTATAGTAATGGCTTTGACCTTGGTGTGCTGATGATAATCTGGCATTTTGTGCCACTTTAAAGGGTCATCTGTTTTGCTTGATAGCTCCAGAGCACCGATTCCTTGGAATGCCTTGAACGTCTCATAGATTTAAACAATGGTGAGGGGCAGATTTTTACTATTGATGGCCCCCTGTGCTTGAAGAATGTACAGTCTATGTTTGGGTGAGTGTATGCTTAGAGCTCTTTTGCCTTCTTTACAATCCAGTATTATAATTTGACATCCAGAAAGGCTATCTGTTTTACTGTTCCTAATTGTGTCATTTGATTTTCCCCAAGTTGTACATTTTTCAGATAAAATGATTGGTAGTAATGTTTTTTTTTTTTTTTTTTTGAGACAGAGTCTTGCTCCATCGCCAGGTGCCAGGCTGGAGTGCAGTGGCACGATCTCAGCTTACTGCAACCTCTGCCTCCCGGGTTCAAGCAATTCTCCTGCCTCAGCCTCCCGAGTAGCTGGGACTACAGGCACACGCCACCATGCCCAGCTAATTTTTGTATTTTTAGTAGAGACAGGGTTTCACCATGTTGGCCAGGATGGTCTCAATCTCTTGACCTCGTGATCCGCTTGCCTCGGCCTCCCAAAGTTCTGGGATTGCAGGTGTGAGCAATCATGCCCAGCCAGTAATGATTTTTTAAAGTAAATCTATACTGCCTGTAGATACTGACCTCCTTATAATGGCTCAGCAATTTCAAAGGTTAGCTAAGTTGCTCTTGGGCTCTTCAGAATTGAAATTTCCTCACTCAAAATGTCATATTTTGTTCTGCTTTACTGATGGTCAGATCTTAATTTTGGAACCAACTTGAAAAGAAAACAACCCTTGTGTCTTGAAATATGAACTTTATATGTATCGTATTACTCTTCGTGTAACTTAATTATCATATTCTAGAAAACTGATAGATCTGGCATATACACCTTTTCATGCTGTTCTCAAGTGTGGCCACCTAACTGCTGATGTACAAGTCTTCCCCAGGCCAGAACCTTTTGTTGTAGATGAAGAAATTGATCCGATCCCTAAAGTCATTAACACAGGTAACTTTTTAAAAAACTTTTCAGTTTCTCTGTTATCCTTACCTTTTCTGACTTGTGGCTTTTACTCTCTTCTCTGTCTAGGAAGGTTGAAAAGAAATATATATTATGATACAGGTTGAGTATTCCTTATCCAAAATGCTTGGGACCAGAAGTGTTTCAGATTTCCGATTTTTTCAGGTTTTGAGATATTTGCATTTGACTTAGTGATTCGACATCCCTTATCTGAAAATCCGAAGTGCTCCAGTGAGCATTTCCTTTGAGCTTCATGTCAGCTTCATGCGTGTATAATAGTTGTAGATTGTGGAGCATTCTGGATTTCAGATTTTCAGATAGGGGATACCCAACCTGTGCAAGGATGCTGTTGTCATCAGCACTTTGGATTGGAAGATTCATTATCTAAGGGGTGGCAGAATATTGGTCTTTTATGGTAAGGTCATCAGTTGATCTCCAATCCTAGTTAATTATAACCACAAATTATTAGAGTTGGAAATCATAGCCATATTCAATAGCATTGACATCTTTGAGATGATTCTTGATAGAGATACTGAGATTAATTAGTATCATAATTAAGTCATATAAGACGGGCTAGCTTCTATACTTTGCAGTATAACTCTTGCTATGTGACCCTGGGAAGTCTTCCTCCAGTTATTATTGGATAGGTAGGGAGAATCAACCAGATGATCTTGGAGTTCTTGGATCTGATATAATGTATTCTTCTAGCCCTGCTGCTTATATTATGACTGAATAAAAGTGATATATCCCAGCTTTTGCCTGGTTCATGTTGCTAGTACTATGCTTAATTGAGACTGGCAAAGTGAAGAGTCAAAAATAGCAAGGAGCAGTGGAGAGGAGACTTGCCTCCTATTGGTGAGTGGACTCCTTGAGTGTTAGGTGCATGATAAACCTCTTAGGGATGGGTATTATCAGTGTTTCAGTCACCATCACAGCCTTGATGTCCAGCACAGTGCCTGACACTTAGTAGGTGCCCAATAGGTAATTGTTCAGTCAATAAGTGATTAGAATTAAATGTACAGTAAAGGCACATTGTTTTGGGTATATGGATTTTTAAGGGGTTTTGGAGTAAGGGGGTGTGAACAGTCATTTTACTTTTTGTGCCTTTAGCTTCTGGCTATCTGGAAGCAAGGCATCCGTCTCTTCTACTGTGACTAGACAGGAGTATATTAAGCTGTACCAAAAGTCTTGTTGCCTTCATAACAGTTAGATTCCACTTCCTTTTCATCCTTTTTTGATAAGTAAATTTGAATAGGTCTTTTCTTTCCCATATAAACTCTTAGTGAAAGATCTTTCTTGCAGCTAAACTACCTTAAAATATGTAGACCTTTTTCTATTCAAATAAAAAATATCTAGTTGCTTATACTAATGCATTTACTATTCAGCTAAGGGAAGTAAGGACAGCAAATCTCCAGAAAAACACACTTCCTAATGTATTAGAAATATAAGGTACTCACCATGATTCTGATTTTTAAAAATTCTTTTGAAAATATGGGTATTAACCTAGAAGAAAGACTGAAAAGCACATCGGTAAAATATTAAGATATTTCCTTTGATTATGAATGAGTGACTTTTTCTTCTTTATAATTTTTATTATTTTTTAAGTCTTTACATTATTTATATTATCAAATTTTTTATGTTCTTTTGGTTACAACATTTATTTTTATTTATTTTAGGTTTTCAACAAATACTTTTGGTCTTTAATACAGCTTCTGTAAAGCAGAGAAATCGTTGTCATATTTAGACTGCTTACCCTAGTTTTGTAAAGAATATAATTTTTTCTCAGAGAGATGTTTTTAATACAAGAGTTTTATTTTTCAAAGGCTGATTATAGTTGCTGTGGAAGTATTTGACTCTGATGCCCCCTGGTGACCTGAACATCCCTGACTATACAAAGGGATTTGACCTTTCAGATTTTTGCCTTGTCTGGGATCCCAGCCTTATAAAAATAAAGTTTAGCTGATTTTGTCATATAACTTAAATTCATTAAATAAATGGCAGTTATCATTATTTCCTGATCAACTTAAAATGCAAATTATTAGATGACTCCATAGACAAATCTAATAACTTTCCCAGTCATCATATTTGAAACCCCAACCTAAACAGTACATTTGTGAAATTTAATACAGAAAATAATGTACTTTTCCATAGAATGAATTAATTCTATGTTGATTCCTTCCTTTCAGATTTGGAAATAGTGGGATTTATTGATATAGCTGATATTTCAAGTCCCCCAGTTCTGTCCAGACATCTGGTCTTACCAATAGCACTTAACAAAGGTGAGTTCTCTTCCTATTCCAGTGATACATATGAAGCATCTTATTAACTAAAATTATTCTTAAATCTTAGATAGTAGGATAGCCCATTTTGCAGAGTTTAGGAGAAACGAATAGTTGCAGAATTGGATTTTAGAAAATGGAATGTTGGCTAATATATCAGAAAAGTAATTCTACTGCAGCTGGGTGCGGTGGCTCACACCTGTAATCCCATCACATCACTTTGGGAAGCTCAGGTGGGCAGATCACTTGAGGTCAGGAGATTGAGACCATCCTGGCTAACATGGTGAAACCCCATCTCTACTAAAAATACAAAAGTTAGCCAGGTGTGGTGGCGCACATCTGTAGTCCCAGCTACTTGGGAGGCTGAGGCAGGTGAATTGCTTGAACTCGAGAGGTGGAGGTTGCAGTGGTTGAGATCGCGCCACTGCACTCCAGCCTGGCTATAGAGCGAGACTCCATCTCAAAAGAAAAAAAAAGTAGTTCTACTGCTTTACATGGTAGAAAACATTTTGACACATATTTACTGTGTGTTGGTTTGTGAATTTACAGTGGAGGTCTTCTTTAGAGATGAAAATGATTAGTCCCTCATCCAGGGCTCTGCCTTTCCTAGTAGAACATGCCGAGAAAGCCTAAGTAATTATCAGAAGGTTACTTGATAAATATGCAAGTTAAATACAGCTTTATACAGGGAAGAAGTACAACTGTTCTTTGTTCTACTAGTACCCAGCACATAGTAGATACTCAGTAAATATTGTTGAATGAAAGGGTGAATCCAAATCCTTGTGCACCCTCATTACTGCAGCATCTCTCTGGAGAATATGATAGTCTGTAGCTCTTTAAAATTCTCGTTTTCAAGGGAGGCACTGACTGGCTACAGGTTCAAATCCCAGTTCTACTACCCAGTTCAAATTACCTTTTTCTCTGTTTTAGGCTGACCATCCACTTTATATTTATCAGCTTCTCTAAGAATTGTATATAGTCAGTCAGGTTTTCACATACTAAGTAATGACCACATTCCATTTATCCCCAGGTTATCTCAGTTGGAGTATTGGATATTCCATAACCACTCAATCACATGTTCACAGACAGAATCTTGATATATACCCACAGATGGCTTTATAATCACTATGTTGATAATTTATTATTCTCAGAGAACAGCCAGATTTCCCTTATTTTTTAAGGCCCTGGGGAATTCTGCATGCAGTATAGTTGCCAAGAAAGAAATTGGGCAGGCCAGGCATGGTGGCTCACGCCTGTAATCCCAGTACTTTGGGAGGCCAAGCGGATGGATCACGAGGTCAGGAGTTCAAGACCAGTCTGGCCAAGATGGCGAAACCCCGTCTCTAATAAAAATACAAAAATTAGTTGGGCATGGTGGCAGACGCCTATAATCCCACCTACTCAGGAGGCTGAGGCAGAAAATTGCTTGAACCCGGGAGGCAGAGATTGCACCACTGCACTCCAGCCTGGGCAACAGAGCAAGATTCTGTCTCAAAAAAAGAAAAAAGGAAAGAAAGAAATTGAGCAAAATAAAGCATTTATGTAGGAGAATAGTGAAAAGAAAAATATGGGAAGGCAGAATAGGGCCATGTTGTAAGAGTTGTTGAAATGTCTAGCTAAACTGGGCAAATTCTTACTGTTGAATTAGAAAGTCTTTGAACAAAACAGAGCAGACAGATATTTTCAGAGGGAAGTTAATTGTAGGAAGATTCATCTGTCAGCATAGTGTGAGAGAATCTGGAAAATCCAGTCAAGAAGCTTATAGAGTAACTATTGTTTACCTTTGGAGACTCATGCATGTGCTGCCCTAAGGCTGTTGGTTATGAATGCCTTTGACGTCTCTATATCTAATTCTGTTGAAATGGGTGCCTGAAATTTCCAGATAGCATCGAACTAAACATCCTAGTGGAACTGTGGAAAATGGATTTTTGTGTGTGTAGCAGCTTTACTGAGATAAAATTCACATACCATATACTTCACCCATTTAAAGCGGTTTTTAGTATATTTGCAGAGTTGTGCAACCATCACCACAATCAATGTGAGAACTTTTTTATAACCTCAAAAAGAAACCCTGCACCCTTTAACTATCAACTCCCAGACCCCTCTCCCATTTCCCCTACCTCAAATAACTACTAATATCCTTTCTCTCTATATAGATTTGCCTATTCTGGATGTTTTATATAAATGGAATTCATATAATATGTGGAAACAGACTTTTATGTAGACACTGGAAAACCGGAATGAGTTTTCTGGGACATCATATTGTTGTAATACTCCCTTAGAACTCTGTATACTATCCCTTCAAGGCTAGAAACATCCAAGAATATAAATTAGGATTTGGGGTTTTTACCTAATTTCAGTCTAACCTGTTTTCTCTTTTTTTCACAGAAGGTGATGAGGTGGGTACTGGCATCACTGATGACAATGAAGATGAAAATTCAGCCAATCAGATTGCAGGCAAAATACCCAACTTCTGTGTCCTGCTCCATGGTAGCCTAAAAGTAGAAGGAATGGTAGCGATTGTTCAATTAGGGTAGGAAACTTTGTTTACATTTGGTTGAATGAAAGGGAAAATCATCTTACAAAGTGAAGTATTTTGCAGACTTTTCTGAAAGAAATAGAAAGGTCCTTATCACCTTTTTCCTTTTCCTGACACATTCTTCCCACCTGCTATTACATTCTTTTTTTCTTTTGAGACAAGGTCTTGCTCTGTCCCCCAGGCTGGGGTACAGTGGCATGATCATGGCTCACTGCAGCTTCAACCTCCCAGGCTCAAGCAGTCCTTCCATCTGAAGCTTCCAAGTAGCCGGCACCCAAGTGTGCACCACATGCCTGGCTAATTTTTTTTTTTTTTAATTTATAGAAGTGGGGTCTCACCGTGTTGCCCAGGCTGGTCCTGAACTCCTGGGCTCAAGGATCCTTCCACCTTGGCCTCCCAAAGTGCTAGGATTATGGGCGTTGAGCCACAGTGCCTGGCTGCTATTACCTTCTAAACTATTTTTTAAATCATACCCTAGAATAAGTATGGAGTGAGCCTATTATGTTGCTTTTATATACTTTCTCAATCTTCCTCTTTTTAAATCCTATCTAGGATACCTGCGTTCTGGTTATAGCAGTGCTACTAACTTGCTTTAGAATCGTAGGCAGGATTCATAGGCTCCTCATCTGTAAAATGAGGGGATAGAACTAAATGGGAAAAAAAAAGATGCTGATAACATTGAGCATTTTATTATGTGCCAGGCACTCCTCTAGGTACTTTACATATGTTAGCTCATTTAATCCCTTATAACAACACTATATGGGAGGTACCAGCATTATCCCTGTTTTATAGATGAGGAGACTAAGGTTTAGAGAGGTCATGGAACTTTCTGAAGGTCACACAGCTAGTAATGAAAGAGCCATGATTCTTACCCATGCATTCTCACTCCAGAGCCTACTCATAATTATTCTGCTGTGTTCCTTCCCTGTGAGGAAATCCTGTATAGCTTTTATGTTTTCTGAAGTCGCAAAATCTGCAAAACCATCTATTTCCCTTTCTGTAATACGTATTGTTAGAAAAGAGGAGGTCACTGATTATCTTCTGGCCACTACCTGGGGTTGGCTGGTATAGATCAAGAGGTTAAGATTAATCAGAGGAAGCATGGCTCCGTTTCTGCTACAGTTAAAATTAACTGGTCCAAAAAGGAATGCAGTTCTTATTAGGTATTAGTCTGCTATATTTCTTGGCACCCAAACTACTTGTACTGGTCTGAATATGAGAATCATCTGGGACCCTTTGAGAAGCTGGGACAGGGTCTCTCTTACAGCACAGGGTGATAGCCTTGTGACTGTGGTGGAAGGGCTTCTCTTGGTGCTGCTGTGAGTGACACAGTGAGGGAGCTGACAGGACCTATAGGTCACAGCCTTTACCCCTCCTCATCACCTCTCCAGCTACTTGCTGCCCTTTGTGATTTGTTTTTTTCTCTTTCCAGGCTGCTTTTGATTTCCATTTCCACATAATTTTACCTGAATAATAATAAATGTCCCAGAAAAATGGAAATATTAGGGGACAGCGGTATGCATTTTCAGGTTTAGGATTTGGCTTTGGTAAAAATAATGTGCCTCATTTCAAAGCTGAAGGCTGTGTCTCTCAAGAGAAAAATACAGGCTAGACTTATTTAACTTAACAGTCTCAGACTTGATGTTCTTCTGATCTTCCATCTTCTCTCCATCTAGTCCTGAATGGCATGGAATGCTCTACTCCCAAGCTGACAGCAAGAAGAAATCAAACCTCATGATGTCTCTCTTTGAGCCTGGCCCAGAACCTCTCCCATGGCTAGGGAAAATGGCACAGTTGGGTCCTATTTCAGGTATAATCCAGATCAGATTTTACTTACCTTGACTTTGTTTTCATTCTGCTGTTCTCAGTGTCTCTGACTGTGCAGTCAGAGAACCGACTGATCTCCCTTACTGGTACGCCTTGGTCTCGGATGATGCTGGATGAGTACATGGAAAATGTGAGGAGAGTTTGATGTTGGAACTCCTAAATTTTACAGCTCAGGAGAAATCAACATTTAGATTGCTTTAAGTAAATACAAACTCTTTAATGGCTTAGACTGAAAAATCTCCATAATATTTTTTCTTAGTGTACTGTATTTGACTCAAGTAATTTTCTGTCATTCCTAGATAATGTAATCCTTCTTTCTTCTTGAAACTGTTTTTCTGTAGCCTTCCTGACATTGCTTCTGATACCTATTTGACTTTATCTTTGGCAGACTTTTCTTTCACCTTCATTTTGTCTTTTCTTCCTCTTGCTTCATGGTTTCCAACATATTGTTCTTTGCCTTCTTCTCTTTGGTTATTCTTCTCCCTTGGTTATTTCATCAGCTGCAATAGCTTCACACTTCCCAGTAACTCTTGTCTCACCTGATCTCTCCTTGGAATTTGCGTATCATATTTTCAGTTCCTAGTTGGATCTCTCCACCTGGATATTCTGTCACAGTCTCAAGCTCAGCTGTTTGTTACAGACCTATTGTCCCACACCCCTTTCTCCTCAAACTGTTTCTTTTTCTGATTTTCCTCCTCCTTTTGATTAAGGCATTTGTGCCAGTAGCTGCTCAGGTTCCAACTGTAGAGTCATCTTTGACTCATTTGGGCCCATTTCAATTTCAGGAATATCTATCAAGCAACCTATTCTGTGCCAGGCCTAAGGGATAAAGGAGTTAGCTAGAGTTGCTCAAAGTCTAGTGGGAGGTGGAATAATAAGCACAGACTGGCACAAATCAGTTAGGCTGGAGGAGGTGATGATGAGCTCCGCCTAGAGGACTCCAGATAATCTTCACAGAGGAGAGATATCCTAGTTGTGTTTTGAAGAAAAGGAGGAATTTGCTGAGCCGACAAAGGAAGAAAGGGCATCCTGGGCAAACAGAACACCTACAGAAAGAAAAGGAACTGCAGCACAAAATGTGAGAGTGGGTATGGGAGGAGCAGATTGGAAATTGGTAGTAGCTAGAGTGGAGCAGGACTTGTCTGCAATGTGAAGAACCAGAAATTTATCTTGCAGATACTAGAAAGCCGAAGAGGAGTACTGTGATCAGATCCTTCTGGCTATGGTGAGAACAAGGGGATACCAGTAAGGAAACTGTATTTTAGGGGCTGGTGCCTAGGGGCAGCACCTAAAATATAGTTTCCTTACTGATATCCCCTTGTTCTCACTGCCCTTAAAATACTCAGGGGCAGTTGTACAATATGGCCATAATTCAATTGAGAAATAAGAAATTAGTATTTAGAAAGATACCTCTGTGTAGTGTGGATTTGAAAAGGCAAGGACCTGTGGCTAAAAGTTACTGTGTTAGTCCTGGAAATGTGAAGATGAGAGCCAGACCATGGCAATAGCTGGGGGTAAAAGATATTTAGGAGGTAGGATCAATAATGTTTGGATGTGAAAATAAAGGAGAGGGAAGTGTTAAGAATGATCCCAGGTTTCTGACCTGGGCTGCAGGGTGAAAGGTAGTACTATTAGTTGAAATAAATAATAGAGAAAGAAGAGTAAATTTGGGAAGAACACATTTTGTTTATGTTGAGTTTGTGCCTATGATATATAGGTGGGGGTGCCTAGAGACAATTCTGTAGGAGTCTGAAGTTTAGGAGAGAGGGCAGAGTTGGAGAAAAAGTTTTTGGTTGTAAACCTATCATAAATAGTTAAAATGATGAGAATGAGGGAGATTGCTCAAGTCAGTGGTTCACAAATGTGAGTTTATTTTGTGTACAAAAATAAACTTGGAATAAATACCGCATGTTCGCACCCATATATGGAAGCTAAAAAAAAACTTGAGTTCATGGAAGTAGACAGTAGAATATAGAATCATGGTCATTAGAGGTTGGGAAGGGTAATGAGGAGAACAGGGAGAGGTAGCAGATACAAAGTTACAGCTATTAGGGAGGAATAAATTCAGTGCTCTATAGCATCTTAGGGTGCATATTGCTCATAATAACTTAGTGTATATTTTCAAAAAGTTAAAAGAGAGGATTTTGAATATTCACAACACAAAGAAATGATGAATATTCAGCCAGGCATGGTGGCTCATGCCTGCCCAGTACTTTGGGAGGCCAAGGCAGGTGGATCACTTGAGTCCAGGAGTTTGAGACCAGACTGGCCAACATGGTGAAACCCTATCTCTACCAAAAATACAAAAATTAGCCAGGTATGGTGGTGTGCACCTGTGGTTCCAGCTACTCAGGGAGCTGAGATGGAAGGATCACTTGAGCCTAGGAAGCAGAAGCTGCAGTGAGCCCTGATTACACCACCGCACTCCAACCTGGGCAACAGAGCAAGACCCGGTCTTAAAAAAAAAAATCACGCCTGTAATCCCAGCACTTTGGGAGGCTGAGGTGGGCAGATTACCTGAGGTCAGGAGTTCAAGACAGCCTGATCAACATGGAAAAACCCCATCTCTACTAAAAATACAAAATTAGTCGGGTGTGGTGGCGTACACCTGTAATCCCAGCTATTCAGGAGGCTGAGGCAGAGGAATCGCTCGAACCAGGGAGGTGGAGATTGCAGTGAGCCAAGATTGTGCCATTGCACTCCAGCCTGGGCAACAAGAGCCAAACTCCATCTCAAAATAATAATAGTAATAATAATTATATTATTCAAAGGTGATGGATATGCCATTTACCTTGATTTTTATCATTGCACATTGCATACATATATGGAAATATCAATCCATATCCCATAGATATGTATTAGTTACTATGTGTCCACTAAAAATAAAAGGAAAAATAAATATGGAGAACTTGTTTAGAAAGTCCATCTCCTGCGTCCCACTTACAGAGATTCTGATTCAGCAGGTCTGGATTCAGGCCCAGGAACTGGCAGGTTTTTTTTTTCTTTTTCTTTTATTTTTTTAATTCTTTTTTTTCTTTCTGACTTTCTTTCTAACAGCAAAAAGAACATTATTTGTGCAGGTTTGTTTTTTTTTTTTTTTTGAGACAGAGTCTTGCTTTGTTTCCAGGCGCCAGGCTAGAGTACAGTGGCGTGATCTCAGCTCACTGCAACCTCCGCCTCTCTGGTTCAAGCAATTCTACCACCTCAGCCTCCCGAGTAGCTGGGACTACAGGCATGCACCACCACGCCCAGCTAATTTTTGTATTTTTTAGTAGAGAGGGGGTTTCACCATGTTGGCCAGGATGGTTTCGATCTCTTGACCTCGTGATTCGCCCGCCTTGGCCTCCCAAAGTTCTGGGATTACAGGCGTGGAACTTGCAGTTTTAATATTACCCAGGTGATTAGAATCCAGGTGATCCATGACCACACTTTAAGAAGCTCTAGCCTTAAGAAAGTACAGTCATGTACTGTATGATGACATTTCAGTCAACAGTGGACCACATTTATGACAGTGGTCCCATAAGATTAAACACATGATTTTTACTGTGCCTTTTCTATATTTAGATGCTTCAGATATACAAATACCTGCCATCATTGTTACAATTGCCTTTAGTATTCACTACAGTAACATGCTTTATGGTTTTGTAGCCTAGGAGCAATAGGCTATACCATCTAGCCTAGGTATATAGAAGGCTAAACCTATTACATAGGTTTGTGTAATTACACTCTATGTGGTGTTTGCATACAAGAAAATTGCCTAACAATGCATTTCTCAGAACATATCCTCGTCATTAGGTGACACATCACTATGTATATTAAGGAAAAAATATACAACCACCAAACCCCTGGAAAGCATCAACTACTGGGAGAGCAGTGGAAAGGATGCGGGTAAAGAAAAATGAGAAGGAAGAGGCAGATGAAAAGGAAAAGTAGAAGAGAGAGATATCACAGAAGCCAAGAGTGAAGATTCTGGAAGAAGTAGTACCCTACCATGTCTCACACACACATGCATGTCAGTTAATGCCTTAAGAATGCCCTTTGCCATTGAGACAGAGATTTTGTCTGAATATAGGCCTTAGAAGCTAGACTGAGGCTTGGCATGTTTTTTCAGTAAAGGGCCTGGTAGTAAATATTTGTGACTTAGAAAGCCATGTAGTCTCTCTGCTGTTGTAGCACAAAAGCAGCCATAGACAACATGCAAACAAATGGAAGTGACTATGTTCCAGTAAATTTTATCTATGGACACTGAAAATTGGATGTAATATAATATTCAGATGTCATGAGATATTATTATTTTGACATTTTTCTTTAACCATTAAAAAAATATTTTAAAAATTCTCAACTCAAAAACAAGCAGCAGGTCATATTTTGCCAATCCTTGAGCTAGGATTTAAAGCTTATAAAGGGACAAGAGATGTAATGACTTTGGTTCAAAATAAGATAAACTGAAATCGCTGAATAAATCTGAGAATGTGTAAGGTCTGTCCCTTCAGTGAGAGGATAACAAGAAAAACTCCACCTATTGTTTCTACCTGATTTTCTAGAGATCAAGAAATTTAATTATCCCCTAGGAACAATTAAAGCCCAAGTCCTGCACCATGCAAATTGACACTACCTGTTCTAGTGTAGGGAGTACAAAACCAAAAAATGCAAAAACTGGTTTTGAGCCAGTAAGACCCATGGGTGTCCTCCAGAAGCTATTGTAATTTAATGGCTCTGTAGGAATATCTCTGCGACCCAGGGCAAAAGAACTTCCACAGAAAAAACAAATCCCCACTGAGGATGAAATAATGGTTTGTGAGGAAATTATTACTTTTGAAAGAAGGCTAACAGGAGAATTAGCAGTTCAAGAACTTAATGTGAAAGAGACTACAGAATAACTGTTTTAAATGATTACAAAGTTTTAAGAGGAATAGAAATCAAGAGGAAAGAAAGGGACACTATGAATCAAGAGCCATTTGAGGCCGGGCACGGTGGCTCACGCCTATAATCCTCTGGGAGGCTGAGGTGGGTAGATCACTTGAGCTCAGGAGTTCAAGACCAGCCTGGGCAACATGGTGAGACTCTGTCTCTATAAGAAATAAAAATAATTTTAAAATAATTTTTAAAAGTTATTTGAGCTTGACACATATTGGTGGCTTTCAGAGCAGCTTCAGTGTTGTTGGTCAGCCAGGAGACAGGCTGAGGAATGAATTAGAGATGAGGAAATGAAGATGGTAAGTTTAGCCATGAAGAGGGAGAAATAGGGCAGTAAATGGAGGAGACCACAGGGCAGAGCAAGTTGTGCGTGCGTGTGTGGAGTGAAGATTCCTCACCTCCTTCATCTCTATAGCATTCCTACATTTATTCTGCCTTTCGTTCTCATTGCTTTAGCCTTGTTTGGCTTTCCTTACCTTTCACTTAGACCAGAAGTCAACTACAACCCACAGACTAAACTGGCTCATTGCCTGTTTTTGTAAATGTTTATTGGAACCTCATTCATTTACATTTTATCTATGGTCACTTTTCTGCTACAACAGCAGAGTTCAGTATGACAAAAACCATATGACCCATGAAATATAAAACATTTGCTTCTGGCCCTTACAGAAAAAGTTTGCCAACCTCTGGCTAGACTATTGTGATGGTTTTCACCAGAGATATCTATCTATAATCTAAGATAGTAATAGCATTCAAACTCCTTTCTGATCTGGCTTCCAATGCAGCAACACTTGGCTTGTTACTGTTGTTCTTAATTCCAGTTGAACTGCTGTTCACTCTGCCTTCTGTTCATGTTGTTTTTTCCTCCCTCTGGGTCTGTTCCGCTTTTCAATGTTGATAATAATAGCTCATATTATACTGAACTTAACTTTGTGCCAGGCCCTGTGCTGGACATAATGAGTGTACCATCTCATTTAACTTTCACAGCAATCTTGGGATTGGAATTATGATAACAAATAATAATAATAAAACCTACCTCAGAGGGTTGTCAGGAGAATTTATTGAGGGAAGGTATATAAAATGCTGGGCACACAGTATAGGTAAATACTGCTGTTTTTATGTTTTTTTAAAGCAAAACATGCAAAATAGCACTATTACTTGTACCAATCCCTCCTCCCAATTCTGTTCCTAGAGACAACCACTTTTTTTTTTTCCTTTCTTATTCTTTTTGAGACTGGGTCTCACTCTGGAGTGCAGTGGCACAATCTCTGCTCACTGCAACCTCCACCTCCCAGGTTCAAGCAATTCTCCTGCCTCAGCCTTTCTAGTAGCTGTGACTACAGGCACAAGTTACCACACCTGGCTTATTTTTGTATTTTTAGTAGAGATGGGGTTTCACCATGTTGTTGGCCAGGCTGGTCTGACTCCTGACCTCAAGTAATCCTCCTGCCTCAGCCTCCCAAAGTGCTGGGATTACAGGCATGAGCCACTGCGCCCGGCCATATTTACATTTCTAAATAATAAAGGTATGTCCTTATTTCTGTCAGGGATTCCCTCATTTTATTACTATTATTTTTTTTTTGAGATGGAGTCTCGCTCTGTTGCCCAGACTGGAGTGCAATGGCGTGATCTCAGCTCACTACAACCTCTGCCCCCCAGATTCAACTGATTCTTGTGCCTCAGCCTCCCCAGTAGTTGAAACTACAGGCACCTACCACCACGCTTGGCTAATTTTTGTATTTTGGGTAGAGACAGGGTTTCACCATGTTGGCCAGTCTGGTCTCAAACTCCTGACCTCAAGTGATCTTCCCACCTCGGCCTCCCAAAATGCTGGGATTACAGGCGTGAGCCACTGTGCCCAGCTTCCCATTTTATATTTGTTTTTGAAGACAGGGTCTCACTCTGTCACCCAGGCTAGAGTGCAGTGCACAATCTCGGCTCACTGCAGCCTTGATCTCTCAGGTGATCCTCTTACCTCAGCCTCCCATGTGGCTGGGACCACAGGTGCATGCCACCATGTCTGGCTAATTTTTTAAATTTTTTTATAGAGACAAGGTCTCACTATGTTGCCGAAGCTGGTCTCAAGCTCCTAGACTCAAGCAGTCCTCCACCTTAGCCTCCCAAACTGTTGGGATTACAGGTGTGAGCCACCACACCCAGTTCTTTTCCCCCATTCTAGATGCCATTTTTTTGACTTTTAAAGGATAAATGTTTAGCTCTCTTAACCACCACCATCTCCCACCCACCTACACAAGAAGCACATTCT